>PVIR01002820.1:0-96186 GCA_004026965.1 Petromus typicus
AAAATGGCATCTGGCTGCTTTTATTTACTTCTCTCTGATGACTCCTGAGCCATGCATCTTTTCTGTGTGCATGCATGAGGTCCACTTCTGTCAAGTGACTTTTCTTATCTTTTGCTGATTTTTCTACTGCTGTTTTGCACTAGATAGGTGCTTACAAGATCATCTTTTGTTATTCTGTACTGACATGAAAGGTTCTTTCTACATCACAGATCCTAACCCTTTGTTTGTTGCCTGTACAGTGTTGTAAAACAAGCCTCTCAGCATTTCAAAACAAGAAGCAGGCTTCTCCGAGGTCTCTCGGCGGCAGACACTGGTAAGAACTCAGAGCGCTACCGACATTACTGTCCATGCGGGCTGTGGCACAGGAAGTCGAGTCTGCTATTGCCATTTCCTTTTGAAAACTGTCGCTGTCCCAGCACACTGGAGGATGGAAATCACCGTGAAGAATGATGTGCAGGGACCGGCCAGCCTCAGGGGATTGCTGACAATAATCGTTACCAGGTTCAATTAACTGCTTTACAAAAGCGGGCCTCGTTCTCTCTCGCCAGTGAACCCTGACGTGCACACACTACAATTAGAAGCGGAGAATAAATTAAACGCACGCCCTCCCTGCAGCATGCAATAATGAGCACGGGGCAGGCCTGAGCATATTTTTTAAAGCTACAAGTGAATTATACCAACAAAGACAATAGGCACAGCTGAGAGGCTCTGGAAACCAAGGCAAGGACACAGCTCTCACCGCAGAGCCCCTGGCTCATCTATTCATCTGCAGTGGTCTGAAATTTGCTCCCCACGATCTCTTCCCATTCCAAGATAAGAGACGGCCAAGGGCATTGTGTTGCTCAGTGGCTTGCATCTCCACTCCTCATATGTATTCATTAAATCCTGGTCACCCGCAACAAGATAACCCTGCAGCAGGGAACAGTTACTTCCCCCAGAAAAAGCCTAGAGGCTGACAGCAGTGCCCCAGCCTCTGCTGGGAAGTCCCGGGGAGCCTTTCAGATCCTGTGTGGCTTCTGCAGTGCTGGAAGCCTATGGACCAACATGCCAAGAATCCTCAGCAGACACTCTGAGGGAACATTCAGGCCCTCCTTGCTCAAGAACAATGCCACCGCCCTGCCTCCCCCTTGGCTTCATTAAATTTTCAGGCAACAGAAAAAGATCAATAAATAAATAAATGAGGAAATAGACGAGAACACAGTGGGTCTGGCCTGCCGTGTGGAAGGGCACCTCCAGCTGTTGCTGGCTCCCCGTGTGCTGTGAACAGCCTCAGGGGAATGTTCTAGAGCCTTTCCTATGCTGGTAGATCCAAAAAAGCAAGACAGTCACTTTCTGGGGTGAGGTGTTAACTAAAAGTACAGGGAACATTTATTGTTGAAAAAATTTAGATATCACAAGACTCACTGCCATGAATCCCCCTCGCATCGCACACATCGATCCCGGCACTCCTACCACTTCCTGAAGCAGTTCTGGTAGCATCCTGTGAGCGTCTTCAGCTTCACCGTTAAGGCAATGTCCTGAGTCGCTTAAAACTGTTCTCCTTCCAAGGTCTTTTTGACTTTGGTGGAGAGCCAGAAGTCACCGGTGCCAACTGTAGTGCACAGAGTGGATGAGGACACACGGAAGTGTTTGGACCAGCCTGCCTCCTCACGGGATGGCACTCCAGAGCAGCATTCACTGTGTTTTTGATCACATCTCATAAAGACATGCACACCAAAAAAACCCTCCAAAACTGCTTCAAAGAGCGGCAGGAACAATGGGGTAAGTGTTCAAAGTAAGAGGGAGCGTTCTGAGGGAGATTCACGGCGATGGCTTTCACTGTTGTAAATCTTTTAAAATTTAAACATTCGCTATATATCTTGATGACCCAGGGACCTTGGTATAGAAAGGCCGTCAATGACAGATGTGCTCCCAGGCCACAAAGCAGTTCACTATAGTGTCATCTCATTTATATGCCTCTTGGCTCACGGGAGCAGAGCCCCCAGGTAGGAGCGTACTGTGTAGTGGAAAGGGCGACTTCAGGAAAAACGGGAATAGAAGCACTGTTTGTCAGCAGCACCAGAACATAGAAACCGTATCTCCTGACTCAGCTGGGCTCAGCCTCTATGTTGATACCTTTTGGTATTTTTGTTGTCTGAATTCATTACAACTTTGAATAAGCCTTCCGAACCAGATCAAAGAAAGAACCACTGGTAAATGAGCACTCTTAAGCAAAGGTTGCTTTCTGGAGAGCCTACTCAAGTTCCGGCGCTGGAATGAAAACAAGAGTGATTTGTGATCATTCTCTCCTACATAACTTGAAGTATTGTACTGAACTTCATCATTCAAGAAGTATGCACAATAATAGGTCGGTATGAGTACCGTATACAACTGGCATTGGTATTAAATTCAATAGTCAGGCTCTCCAAAATATAGGGGGCCCTTGACTTATGAACTCAGTCGGTTCCTGAGGGCTGGTTCTCCCTATAAATAACAAGAGGCAGATGAGTCTTCCATTACCCTAATTAACCCCAGGTGTTCATATGTCAGAGCCGTGGGGACTTGAACATGTACTGTGCCACCTCACTGGCAGTCAGGCCACAGTGCAAGGTACCCTTCGAGAATCTGAGTGGAGATCCTGTAGCTCCTCTCACAGAATAACCCGAGAGCAGATGTAGGTCTGCTGGGTGCGACTGGGATTCAAGCTCAAAGCTGAGGGCTATGAGACCTGTGAAGTCTGATAACGCTGACTCCAAACTAAGGACAGTGCCTCTGGTTTTGACCTCAGGGTGAAGGCTGTCTTTGAAAACTGACTGAATACACTCCAAGACGCCAGACACCTGTATCCACTGAGGTATTTTTAGGGGAATTGAGGTGTTCCTGGAAATTTAAATGGGAAAGCACAACCGTCTACCCTGTAGCTAACTGTCACTTAATTCAGACAGTCCCAGAAATTTTGGCATGCACAGCCTAAAGTAAGTGTAGAATAGACTGGCCAGGGCCAGGGATTTACCTCAGTGGTTCCAGCATATGCCTGGCAAAAAGAAGTCCCTGAGTTTGACCCAGTAACCACATATAACAATGCCGGGTGTGGGCCGGGGAGTTAGTTCAGTGGTTCCGGCACCTGTCTTGCAAGCTCAAGGACCCAGGTTCGATCCCCGTTAGCCACATACCATACTGGGCATGGAGACTCACAACCAGCAGCAACCAGTACCACATACCACAGTGCCGGGCATAGTGGCTCACGCCTGTAATCCCAGCACTCAGGAGGCAGAGGCAGGAGGATTGCTGTGATGTGAATTTCAGGTTGAGCTCAGGGCCAGCCTGAACCACAAAGCGAGACCCTGTCTCAAAAAAAAAAACAAACTCTAAAACAAAACAAAACAATGCCAGGTGTGGTGACTCATGCCCACCAGCAGTCAGTACCACATACCACAATGCCGGGAGTGGTGGCTCACCCCTGTAATCCTAGCACTCAAGGGGCAGAGGCAGGAGGATTGCTGTGAGTTTGAGGCTGAGCTCAGGGCCAGCCTGAACTACAAAGAGGGACCCTGTCTCAAAACAAAAAAAAAAAGAGAGAGAGAGAGAATATACTGGCTAGTATTAAATAAGACAGACCACTTAGGGGAATCATAAGATAAAGGCATTAAGAACATTAGAAAAGGGCTGGGGAGTTAGTTCAGTGGTTCCGGCGCCTGTCTCGCAAGCGCAAGGACCCGGGTTCAATTCCTCGGTAACCACATACCATACTGGGTGTGGAGACTCACACCCAGCAGCAACCAGTACCATACCACAGTGCCGGGCATGGTGGCTCACGCCTGTAATCCCAGCACTCGGGAGGCAGAGGCAGGAGGATTGCTGTGATGTGAGTTGGAGGCTGAGCTCAGGGCCAGCCTGAACCACAAAGCGAGACCCTGTCTCAAAAAAACCGAAAAAGAAAGAACTTTAGAAAAATAATACGAAATATATCCTGTTAGCTTTATCTTATTCATCTTTTTCTTCTGATATACAAAGAAACCTGCCTGAAACAACAAACAGACAATGCTACTCAGCAAGCTAGCCTCCTGCTCCAAAACCGACTGCAGAAGGGACTCTCCACGTCTGAACGCCTGCACACAAGGTCTTCTCTCTGCCTGCCACACACACTCAGGAAGGTACAGCTGTGGGCAAAGACAGCTGGACCACAGACCATCTAGAAATACAAAGCGCCCAACCCTGCACCACCGCTTTCAAATTGCAAAGTCCCGGAGAGGCTTGAAGCAGCTCAGACCCTGAACCTGGGCAGGTCCTGCTGAAGAAGTCACTGTCAATTCTGACAGCAGTATTGTATCACTTTCTTTCTTTCTTTCTTTTTTCTTTTGCAAATCATGTGTTTAACACTCTTCCCAATAACTAACTCTTCAGCTTTTTCCCCGTTGTGTCATCAGTCCTTCATATATCGATGACTTTCAGCTCTATGCCTCAGCTCTAAGGACAGGGCTAAGAAACAGACGTGGTCCCTGCATTACAGAGATCACAGTTCACAAAACAGGCAGAGACAAGGTGTGCAATTATTAATGTATCAAGATCTTTGTATTTCAAAAATATTGGTCAAAATAATCATTACAATAGTCGGAACAGCCACCCCCAACTAGGATCATCTGTACTAGACAGGGAATTCGGCAGGTCAACAGTCCACAGAAGCCTGACACTCTGGAAGGACGGAAGTCATCCTAATTATACACATGGGGAAACTGAGGTTTCAAGGGGTCAAGGTACATGCCCTGCCCTGGCTCTTACCACGGGAAAGGGCAAAATGCCAGGATCTACATCCGTGTTTCTCTATCTTTAGCAGACGTTCTCTCAACAAGAAATAACTACCTCATCTAGAAGGTTAATCTCACGCATCCCCCTCTCTTCCTCTGTAATCAGAAAAGCGTTTAAACCAGACCAAAGCTGCTTGGGAATCATTGTTTTTCTTGACCTGGGCTTCAGAAAACATCATTATGAAGCTGTCACTCCGCCTCCTCCCTAGGCCTCCTCCTCTCAATCAGAATGACCTCTACCACTCAGCTCAAACAGAATGAGACGACAAAAGGCTTTAAATTTTAGGGGAAAAAATTGTTTTAGAGTGATTGTATGTTCTTAGCCACCAGGAACCTTTGAGGAAGAGGGATAAATTATGAATACATTCATAGGTACAGCATAATCACTTCCAGATAAGTCAGAGCAAAGGTTAATTTGGTTTTAAACATCTTTAGTTATACAACAAACTAGGTTTGCAGTAAAACAAGTCATCTCAGCTCCAAAGTTAAGTTCTACAATTATTACCAAAAATCATTTTTTTATATTAGGCATAAGAACCCTAAAATAACATCAATTATAAGGGGCTGGGTGTGATCTAATCAAACAATCTTTCCTTGAAATTTTCGTTTCAGTCTGTGTCTATTTGGAGCAGTGGGATACTCGAGACTGTTCCCCTTAGGACAGTGGTATACCTGGAGAGGTTGCTAGATTTCCTAAAACAATGAACATGTACCCTTGAGAAAATAGTAGCTACACTTTCTCTGTAAAAAAAAAATTATGACCTCACAGACTTAATTCTAAATCTGAAAGGGAAATCAAAAGCATCCCCAAGCCCCTGCAGGAACAAAATCTGAAGGGATGTATGACGTGCCCACTGCCACACAGCTCACAAGGAAACTTTAGGGCCCCTGGCTGCTAAAGAAAAAGGGAGAAAATGAATTTTATCTCTTTCATGGAGGATTGACACTGGAGAAAAGCTGTCTTGAGGGGTCCCCTGGGGATAAACAACACCAGCTCCATAAAGGAAGTGCAAAGCAGCACGTATACAGCAGCCCCTCCGGGCCACAGTGATTAAAGGAAAACAGAGAAACAGAGACTGCCCCCTACAAGGCTGATTTGGGGCGGTTGAGAACAAGGAAGTGAGGCTGTATATAAGTGCTGAGAGTGCTGGCAATGAAGGCTTCTCCACCATTTCGTCTCCACGTGATGACCTCGGCCCGTGGTTCACTGCCAGATGAGAGGCCCTTGGGAACGGGACCCGACAACTGGAGGTCCCAAATGAGATCTGGCATCGTGAGGACTTGCCACTGGGCCACCCCAGGCCGGCACAGTAGGGGTGTATTGATTTCAGGACCGTCTTGCTATGCGGTCCTCCCACTCTAGACAGGTTATCTAGCAGCCCGTCCGCCTCCTCCTACAACAAAATGGCACTCCTATTAACTCAGACAGTGCCTTGCTACTGGTAGAGACTGTCGATCGGTTCAGCCCTTGGTTTCAACACGGCGGAAGCCTTATGTTGTCTGACTGGGACCATGTCAAAAACGATCTCCAAAAGGCTCTTAGAGATGACCCAGATTCCCCGTGGCTGCCTTCTCCCTCTGGAGGCTGGTGCGCGATGCGCTTTTGACTAACCAGGCAAAAGTGAAAGAGGCCCTCCAGGATAGTGAGAGGACCCTCCAAGATGTCCAAGAGGAGGTCTCCCAACAGTCACTTCAGCATTTAGATTTAGGGCAGGCGGAAAAACTGGAAGTACAAATGGGAAAGACTGAAGGATACGTTCGCTCAGGGAAAGATCGTGAAGGCGCCGCGGAGGTCTCCTCCGTGAAGTTCGCGGTCCGGCCCGGACAGCGGTACAAGGGGGGAAGAGTGATTTATAGACTTACACCAACGATGAAGACTTAGACAGTGAAGCAGAGGAGAAAAGGCTAGAGCAAGAGATAGGGAAACTAGAGGAGCAGCTACAGGTCGCGCATTTAGAAGAGGCTGCTAGAGAGATCAGAAATAAGCTGAAAGATCTTAAACAGAGGCATCTAGATGAGATGCGCAGTCAACATTTTCAAAAGGCGCGCCTAAGATGGCGCCCAGGGCCTCCTGCCCCTCCCTGCCCGGCTTCCTGTTTACAAGAAGGCGCCGCAGGCGTCCAATTTGAGGCGTTCCCTGTCACTGAAATGCCTAATCCTTAATTTTTCAGCAAATAACCCCTGCATTCTGCTCACGCCCTATTCTTTCTTAATTCCCTTCAAGAAGGTTGGTGCTGGTTGTTCTGCCGGTGTTCCTGAGCCACCCACTGATGGTGGCACTGAGGGTGACAGAGGCTCAGGAGGACGCCGAGCGATCTGCTATTCGGCAGATTCCTCCATTGATGGTTCGATCCCTGGGGATATTGTGGTTATTAGGGTTTGGAGTTGTGATATTTGCTCTGTGTATCTGGAAAAAACGTAACAACCAACAGCTACATGTTGTACGTCAGGCCCTCATGGTGATGAAAGCTGGAGATCCCTCCTCCCACATTTGGCTCAGTATGATGGCCAGGTAGTCAAAGACGGGTGAGTAAGAAGGAGATGCAGCACTAGCAACCTAAGACAGGGGGTATCTGCCGGCGCCGCTGGTACACCCGATGATGTGTAAGCAGTGAAGTGCATCGTCCTCAACCTAAGACAGGCTCTGGTCGAGCCTTTTGGCGTCTAAAGAAGAAGGGGGGAGATGTGGGGTCCCCTGGGGCTAAACAACACCAGCTCCATAAAGGAAGTGCAAGACGGCACGTATACAGCGGGCCCCTCCGGGCCACAGTGATTAAGGGGAAATAAAGAGACAAGGACTCCCCCCTATAAGGCTGGTTTGGGGCGGTTGAGAGCGAGGAAGTGGGGCTGTATATAAGTGCTGAGAATGCTGGCAATAAAGGTTTCTCCACCATTTCGTCTCCCAGTGATGACTCCCGCCCGTGGTTCGATGCCAGATGAGTAGCCCTCGGGAACAGGACATGACACTGTCCCTCCCACACGGTCACCTCACGTTTTTGTTACTGCTGCTGTTTTATTTTGCTACGGACAAGTGAAAAGCCTCATCAAGGAGTTTCTGAGTTAGGCTGCCGTCTACAGCTGGTGAAAGACAAGGACCGAAATACACTTTCCAGAACTCACGGGGATTCAGCCTCGAAACACCTGTTTTGGCTGTGAAAACATCTCTTCTTTAAGGCTTTTCGCGTCTCCCTCTGAGTACCTGTATTCGAAGAGACTGTCTGCGGCAGGACGGCGGGAGGGAACCTGCCCAGCAGGAAACCCCGGGGCATGGTTAGAACACCATATTTCTCTCCCACTTTTCTTCTTTTTCAATTTTTAAAATGCTTCTTCTATAATCATATAACTATTCATAAAGGAACCTGGTAAGTATGCATCTAATAAAATACTCATGAAATGTAATTAATTATCTTGCTTAGAATTAAGTTGTTTTGTCACATTTTTAACTGTATACTGTTTTATTTGGGAAAATTAACAAATTCATGCATTTATTACAAGTAACAATAAAGGACGACAATTTCATTAAACGGCTGGCACTAATATACAAAAACATGTTTGATTCTTAGAGTAACAACTGAATCACCATGAGTATATAAGGGAAAAAAATGCTTTTTGTACTTGAAATACATAGGTGACATCTTCAAGAATTTACAGTTCCTAACTGGTAATGACCAATGAGTTATGTTTTTTAGTAACTGTATTATGATTAGGGATGGTAACTAACTCTTAATAGTTTCACAGCCAAAACAGGTGTGTTTCGAGGCTGAATCCCCGTGAGTTCTGGAGAGTGTATTTCGGTCCTTCTCTTTCAGCAGCTGTAGGCGGCAGCCTAACTCAGAAACTCCTTGATGAGGCTTTTCACTTGTCCGTAGCAAAATAAAACAGCAGCAGTAACAGCAGTATTGTGGATATCCTACTGTTATACGTAGGTCAGCTAGTTAGATATCTTGTAGGCAGTTCGGCTGGCCCTCAAAAAGCCCACATGGAATGAGGCAAGATGGCGGACAGTCAAAGAGACCTCCACAGAAGGTCAGCAGTACCAAAGGAGAAGGTATCCTACCCTGCAGGATAAATAACAGTGATTGATATTCTTAGTAGGCACCTGTCTCCCAGGGCTGGAGGGCCAAGATCTTGGCCCACCTCTCCCAGAAAGGATCCTTGACTGAAAATTCCTGTGTGCTTGTTACATGATTTCCTCCCCCACTCAATTCCCCTTTAATCAATATTAACCAATATGCTGCCCAGCAAGCCAACCTTATTAACCAATAAGTTATTGGTTGGCCACAGTTTGTCCGCCTTTTTCAAGTCTTATTGGTAGCCCCACTTGGCACCCGCCTCACCTCGTGGCTTTGCTTCACAGAAGCTCCCTGGGAAGTGAAGTGAGCAGATTTCCTACTTTTGGGTCCCTCTTCAGTATCTCTTAGACAAAAGCTTTCTTTCTCAATAAAGTTTTTCCTACTCTTAACCTCCATTGTTCCTAAAATTCATTCTTTGATTTTAGAGAACACGAACTCATGCTTCAGGTATCTAGCGCGTTGAGAGCTAAGTTTGCTTCCCTGAATCACCACTAGATACCAGATGCATGTGCACATACAGCTTATCTTTCCTGAAGGAGAGCAAAAGATAACCTATTGGTGGGTTTTAAGAAAGAAAGGGAAGGAGACAGGACTATGCTACATTTCTTTTTTTAATTATTTGGTCTTTTACCTAATCCATGATAAATTCCTATTTCATTGATTTCCTTGCTAGATTCTGTCCAGTTCAGATTAAAGTTGATGTCACACTCTGTAGTCCTTGGAGCTAGACAGCGTGGGTGTGAGTTCTGGCTCTTCTTGCTAGTATCTAACTCTGAGCCCATCAATCCTTGAGCCCTTCAATCTGAAATTTCTCCACACCAAAAACAGATAATAACAGTAGCTATCACACAGGATTGCAGAGGCCAGAATAAATGACAGATTGTTTGTGAAGCAGTTGTGTCACTGCCTACACTTAATACAGTTCCCATAATGAAGTCTATTAGTCTTATCTTTGTTACTATATTCTATTAGTATTAACCAAGAAAGAAGAAATCCTAAAACTCTTAGTCATAAAAATTTGAATAAATTGAGATTATCATACCAAAGGCATGTGCTTGGAGCTGTGTATATTATGAAAACCTATATCATAAGGTAACTTGAAAGTAGAACACATAAGAATAATTTATCTGTGTATAGATGCTTGCTTTTTTAACAAGCTTCACAAAACTGGAAATTTTCTTCTGAGTTGTCTAGTTTTTGGATTACCGCCAGATTCAAGATTTACTTTAAAAATTCAATAGCAGTTGGCAAACCCCTACCTAGACCAGAAGGTCCTTGGTGGAAAAATAAATCAGCTACTCAAGGACATTCCTCCAAGTGCCAAACAATTTGATGGAGACTGATCCAGAAGTAATCTCCAGGGTCTGCCAATGACCTCTGTAGTCAGCCTTCTCAAGAAAAGACACTAAGGTTTCTGGAAACATACTGTGAGACTGCACTTTGATGAGTAGAACCACTAAGTATTTCTCTCACGCGATCAAGAAGGCCCAGTGTCTCCAAACATCCCTTTTACCAACTGGATGAAGTCTGAAACACAGTTCCATTGTGAATGTGGAAACAATAAAAGGAAACTTTAACAGTCATTGTTAATGTGAACGCTTAATGAAGTTTAAATTGGTTTAAACATTCTTGTGTTTAAAATGAATTATTCTTCTGTTCAAAATACTTAAAACAAATATGTTTTATATAAATATTTATTTGAAAACAAATATTTTCAGGACTGAGAAGGACCAACTGAGAAAACCTCAAACTTACTGCAGAGAATTACTGCAGAGAGGAACTAATGACTTTGGTAGGGAAGTTACTTTCTAAAGAAATAATTTAGACTCTTATAACTACTGTTACCCACAAATTGGTCAAGAAAGGAAAAAGATTTTCCAACAAGAAGGATTAAAATAATGGAATTTTACCAGGCTGTTCACTGATTCAGTTAGAGATTAAACAAAAAAGACTGAGTTTCTAAATGTATAAATAGCAAAGAGAATACAGGCCCAATGACGTGAACACAGTCCATAGGCAAGTAAAAGATACTTCCAAAGGGAGCAAATAATGCTCTTATTTCTCTCTGAGTTATAAAATAAAAAGACTACTCCCAAAACTTACACCAAGTATTGTTGATTTAAAGTTTCACTTTCTGTTTTTAAACTTACAACTTTGGATTCAAAATAGAGGACAATAGATGTGAGGGCGATCTGGCTGCGACATCTGTCACCTGTTGATAGCCAGGGTTGATTTGGCTGAGCTGGCTGGCGGGGCCAGTGTCCCCTCCCTCCCTCACCGCTCTATGTGTGTCCCTCCCGAAGCTTCGCACTCAGTGGAAAAGCACAACCACCCTCGGCCGAAGAGGACCGTTTCCCCGGTCAGGGGTATACGAGTACCTGTGCTCCCCTGCTACAACCTCCAAACAAGATCTCCAAATAGGGGATAAATTATAATTTCTGTAGTTTAATTCACCTTTTGTCTTTCGTTTATATGAGAAATTTCTTTGTCAGACTGAAAAAAATTCCAGACCCAACTATATGCTACCAGACTTGATATTTAAATATAAAAACAGACAGGTTAAATGAACAAAATAAAAGATGAATCACATTAAAAAGAGCTGGTGTGCTTTAAAAGCAATAATACTAATAATGATTTTAATGAGAAAATATTCAATTCATCATGAAGAAGCAACCTTAAATATGTAACACCTAATAATCTGTTCAACATATATGAACAAAAATTTATCAGAAATAAAGAAATATAAATCAGTTCATGATCATATTTGAGGGATTTAAAACCACTAGTTAAGGAATTTCCATTAGAAAATATTTTAAACTAAGATAATCAAAACAGAATATATTAAAATTGGAGGGAGAAAAAATGCAAAGCAAGCCCTGAGGAGAAATTTATAATGTCCACTGTTTACATCAGGAAAAAAGATTAAATTTATGCAACTTTGGATGAATCTCAGGCATTTATGTGCAATGAAGGAAACAAGATCCAAAAGATGGTGTACCACTTTATTAATTGCTATAAAATTCAAAAATATACAAAACTAATCTATGATGTCAGAAATAAGAATAGTGGTTTTCCGTGGCAGCAAAAGGAAGCTAAGTGCAAAGATGAAATTTTAAAATTCTTCTCATAAAGTAAAATTATGAAACTTTAAGATCTATGCATTGTACTGCTTGCCAAATTATACATAATACAATGAAAAGCAGCATTCATCAAAATTGTAAACAACTAATATTTTGTCTAATTATATGACACCTCGGGCTGGGGATTTAGCTCAGTGATTCTGGGACCTGCCTCTCAGGTACAAGGTCATGACTTCTATCCCCAGAACCAAAAAAAAAAAGGAAGAAGGAAAAGAAAAAGAAGACACTCTAAAAGGCTGAGGAACAGTCAGTCCAGTGCCTCCCGGGCTCCGAGTGCACTGAACCACTCAGCTCCCCCCACAGTACGGGGCAGCCCTCGCGCCCACCCCTGGACGTGAGATAGGGCTCCTCTCCAGGCATAAGCAGCCTTCTGCTTTGGGAGCCTCCTGCAGCCTGACACAGGGGTTAACATATGATGAATCCTGAATAAACGTTAAAATAGGCAATAAGCGGACACGTATGTGAATAAAATTAACAGGAGAAGTGATAGGCATCATTAAAGAGAAAAAAATAAAGTGTCATTACAGTTGTCAAATAACAAAATTACAGTAAACTTAACTAATGATCTGACAGACTTTAATTCACAATTTGTGAACCAAGGAAGCCTTGACTGTACAGAGTAAAATGAGGGCTCCCTCGGGGCGAGGAGAGATCAGTGTGTTTATGCGCAGTGGAACCAGGAAACAAATTAGTGTGGTAAGGAGCTCCTGGTTGACGTCGGGTCCTGGAGGGCACTTTTCTCTGGGGGCTGTTCTGTTGGCTCAGGTAGGGTGGGGTCTCCTGACCTTTGGGATGTGTCTGCTTGCTCACAGCTCAGTTCTACTATGTGGCACAGAGCACAGGTGATATCACTTGGGTCTGGCCTGGTGGGGCACGGTACAGGAGCTCACGCAGCGACTGTGGTCTCTCATAGTTTTTGTTTAAGAGGTTTTACCAAAAAGATAAGAAAATGAATTTAGTTTTACACTTATGGAGAATAAAGATAGTATGGGCTCTCTGTGTTCTGGGGTGATTTGAACTGGTTAGGGTATTCTCCACCTCTCACTACTCTTTGGAGACTTCCAGACCCCCTCAACTCCCAGGTTAGATGAGATGTCTTTGTGCTGCACCATGACGACACTCTATACTTCTTTCATGTCTCTTACCATGATTGAAATTTAAACATCGCTTACAACATCACATGGTTAACATCCATCTCACAGGAAGATCAAGTACCATGAAAACAAGGCGGGTGACGGCCTGTCAAGCTCATGGCCAAATCCACAGCATGCTTGGCAGGAGGCTACTGATGCTCAGGGGTTAATCTCAGCATCTGGGAGCGGGAGAAGATCGTAAGTCTCATCTAGGTATCACAGAGGTGGCATTTCACCAATGGGCAAAGCCCAGCCACACACGTGCAAGCACCTCCATGGCACTGTTGAGACCGGAGCTGGTAGAGCAGAAATTCCCAGGCCTCCTACACAAAGCACTCTTGGCTGCATCTAGCTGAGGCTCCACCCTCTGCTCCTTTTCCCTCGCTCACACAACCAAACGTAGAGTCACAAGTGTCACATGCAAATATCAAATAGCTTACTAACTTACAGTGTAAAGTCATGATGTGGGATTTATTCCAAGGTATAATGTTTAGTCAAATGGACCAAAACAGTATTACATGGGGAGGGGAAACAACTGAGAAACTACTGATTTCAAGGAAGGTCACACTTAAAGATTCCTCAGAAACTATTAACACATTAGAACTGGGAACAATGGATACAGGACAAGTCCTCACTAGGAAACATCTTATTTACCTTCTCAAAATGCTGAACACCGACAGGGACCTCCTGCTAAGCTGATAAAAAGAAAAAGGAAAAAAAACCCCCGCAACAACGGCTCGCTTGTCTCAGATCCAAAGCAATGGGCTTGCTCTAATGCAGAGTGTGAAATTCCCTTCTCTTCCTCCCAGCGGCATGACCTCCATCTTTCCTGTCTGCTGCACTAAAGCCGGTTTACTGTCTCTGAGAAGCACCATTTCTGTTCTGGGGTCTGGGTCTCTGTGGCTCTCCACCCCACAGCACGCAGACCGGATTCGGCAGGAAAAGGAGAAACGCTCCCCAAGAAGACACTCACGTCCTCCATCCCGGGAGCGCTTCCACACAACTTTCCCCAAAGCAAAAACCTCACATGACAGCCCGGAGCTCTGCTGCTGTCCACGGTCCGGGTGCAGAGGCAGCCGGGCTCTGCCGAGTCCTGCTCCACCGTCCGTCCTTTCCTCCAAAAGCTCCCTTTCCCAGCCTCCTGCTTCTCAGCGGTTCCCACGCACAGGCTCCACATCCTTCCGCTCCTAACTGCACTTTTTTCCTTTCCTTTTGAGACAGTCTCGCTTTGTAGATCGGGCTGGTCCTGAACTCACTGTGTAGCCCAGGCAAGCCTCAAGCTCACAGCAATCCTCCTGCTTCTGCCTCCTGGGCGCTGGGATTACAGACGTGAGCCACCACGCCCGGCACTGTGGTGTGTGGATGCTGGGGATGGACTGAAGTTGGGACCTTGCACTTGCCAGGCAGATCCAGCAGAAGCTAAATCCTCAGCCCCCAAGCCTCACTTTAAATCAAGCCACTGTCCTTGGAAGATAACCCTGCACCTGGCAGGACTCAGGAGGGGTTTCCAAGACACCATTTCACCCCACCCCAGCTGCCTGTCACTCCCACACTGCGATGTCACCAGGCTTTTTTTTTTTAACTTACAAAATAACAAACAAAAAACGGTGATAGAAAACTCTGTGATGAAAAAAAGCTTGTGCAGGATACATAACTCAAATCCACATTTTTTCGCTCTGTTCACCAGCTCTGTGCAATTGGCACTGATTTGAGACAGCTTTCAAAGAAAATATGTTTGCAGTTCAAAGATAAGCAGGTTTTTAGTAAACTGTCAAAAGGACTCTTTTCTTCTCATTTGCTACCAATGGAAAAGCCCAAAAAGAAAGAGTAAGTAAGCAGATGAAGACATCCCTTCTGAGCTGACTAGATGTGTTGGTCCAGTTTTCTAGAAATCCATCGATAAGTGGGCAATTTGAGACCAGGGCTCACTATTCCTCTCTTCTGAGTTGGGATTTGCCATCAAAATAATGAAGTTGAAGCACCAAAATAATCATATATGACAACTGACATAATAATTTATTTTTCAAAAACTTTTCACTATGATTACCAATCTTTTTTACAATGTCACCACGAAGTCATAGCATAAAAAGTTTTAAAATGGGAGATGCCATTTTAATAGGGCCTCTGTACATCAATTATGATGGAAAACTGCCCTCACAGAGATATCAGGCCAACCCAGAGAAGGCCCGTCTGGAACCCACAGGCCACCATCAATGGGACAAGGCAGAAGGCTGCCCTGGCACCACTGTCCCCAGGAAGCTGGGTGGCTACAGAAGATCAAGCCTGGTTTCCACAGAAGACCCTGTGCTGTCCTCACAATCCGGCTGGCAGAGCTGCATCTGTGCCTCCGCTCCAATAAAGGTGAAGGACTGTGTAGGAACAACAACCCAGAGCTGCATCTAAGGGCCTCACAGAGAGAGGAGCAAAGGTCACAACCCTGAGCCCACATGGAAGAAGTCAAACCTCTCACACACTGTGAGAGGAATGTAAATGGAAAATAGCATCCGGATCATAAAGAAAGCATAGCTTATTTTTGGTAACGCAATGATTCGAACAAAGAGAAGCAACATTCTCTACTTCTAAGCACGTGCGTGTTGCAGTGATGTGAAGACTGATCTACAAGAACATTCTATCTTTTCTGTCCGGGGAACAAGGAAGCCAAAACCCACAAAGGTAAAGCTACCCACCTTAGGAAATTTCACACAGACACTACTATTTTCCCTACAGGAAAAGAGACTCTGGCTCCCTCTGCTCCTCCTGAGCTAAGAGCACAGGGTCCTCCTCAGCATTATTTCATGGGAGCAGATGGTAGCCTGAAATTTTTTTGATAGAAACAATCTTCTGTCAGGGTCGCTGTGAGGTCAGAAGCGCCCAGATTAACAATTGATCAGCTCTAATGGACCATCGCAGCAATAAACTCAGAGCCCAGCACAGGCCATACCTTAGTAATAGCAGCAGGATCACACCCGCGCTGTTAACTGACGTGCACTTGATAGCACCAAAGCCTCAGCAACTTTGAAACCTTCATCTAAGCAGGGACAGGCTCTTCCATGCACATCCATCCTGTCAGAGGCTGCACTTTTACAGATTTCCAGGAAAATGCACAAGGAGTGCGCAGACCCAGGGCTGCCCTGCGCGAGATAACACTCGGTGAGACTGACAGATCGGTTCCAAGTGGCCTCCTTGGGTTCAGATCATAATCAAATCTCCGGCGCTTTTCGGTTCATATACAGAAAGGGGGAAGGAGAAGAACCTACTAGACTCTCCTTTCTTGTTCCCCACAGAACAAAAACTAGTGACTCGCTTTCTGGACATCTGCCTGTGTTTCAAGAGGGACCCAGAGCTGCATTTGTGTTCACAGAAACACACTGAGAAGAGCAATCAGTTGTGTGATATCAGAATATGATCGTAGAGCTTCAGTAATAGGATGCAAGCACACTCTCGGAGGATAACCAGCTCAGGGGGTGTAACAAGAGCAAGTCTTTCTACAATACACTAAACCCTTGAACATTCTCCCTCTGCTGAAGGATAAATAACCTGCTAGAATCGATTGTTCCAGCCACCTCTACTCAGAGAAATGATACAGCATTTTCACTGGGCATGGTGGCACATGCTTGTGATCCCAGCACTCGGGCAGTGGAGGCAGTAGCATTAGAGATAGCTAAGTTAGGCAGAAATATAACAGACAGGACTCTTGAGAGACTTGTGCAAAAGATAAAAACACATTACAACCATGGCCGGAGACGCATCCATCCGTTGGAAACCAAGTCTCAAGATAAAGGCAAATGATCAGGCCTGCACACTTCCCCAAGGGGTCGGTGGTAACACCGGCTCTAAAGCAATCTGGTTAGCAGGTGACCAAGACCCTCAGATCCATCACCTTCCTGAAAATCTCTTTGTTCTTTCCATGGACACATGCTATGTGACCTTCTTCCCCATTGGGTCAGCAAAACTAGTGACTCGCTTTCTGGACATCTCCCTGTGTTTCAAGAGGGACCCAGAGCTGCATTTGTGTTCACAGAAACACAAATTGAGACTACATGAGACTACATTTATGACTTTCTTGGCTCATCATAGCTTTAGCCCACATAGTACTCCTGTGGTTGTGCTCTATAAAACTTCTGCTGTAACCCGCTCAGGACCCTTCCTGACTCTCAGGCGCATGGACCTGTCAATAAATATTTCCTGCTCTTCATCTTCATCGTTCCTTACAATTCATTCTTTAGTTCTGGGAAACATGAACTCGGGGTGCCTGACACCTAGCGGTTTGGGAGTTAGAGTATTCCTCCTACATCATCTAGAGGTCCGATATCATTCCTATATTACGAAGATCACTATGAATTTGAGACAGTGTGAGTGATACAGTGAATTCAAGGCTATCCTGAACGATAGTGAGATCTTGTCTCAAAAAAAAAAAAAAAAAGAATAGGTTTCCCCAAGCAGTACTCACTTCAATAATCTTTCTCACTCTCGCAAACTTTCTCTTTCCTTCGGCCAATGAATCCAAACACTTCACCCAGAGAAAGCCAGTAAGTCTATTCTCTAACGTAATCACAGCATAGGGACCAAAATCAGAGGTACAACACTGACACGACATCCTCATTTAAAGGACAGCCCATATTTAAATTTTTCTTTTTGGTTCAGTTCAAATCCAGGATCACACTGCATTTAGTCATCATCTTATGTCCTTAACCTCTTTTAATTTGGAACAAGTACTCACACTCTCTTTATCCTGACATTTTTAAAGAAGAGTTCAGCCATTACTTTGCAGAGTATCTTTCGGTTCAGTTTTTGGTGTTTTATCTTGACGAAGTCAGGCTGCACATCCTGAGCAGAGACACGAGTCACACTGCATCTTTCCAAAGCGCCCTCACCAGAGACACTCAGCGCTCACCTGGTCTCAGAGTTCAGACACTGATTACCTGTTTGAGGAGGTGTCTGTCTGGTTCTTCCACAGTAAAGCTATTTTCCTTTTGTAATGAAGTGATTTGTGGGCAGATACTCTGAAACTCTCAGTGTTTCTCTGAAACTCTTCACCAAACATCTACCGGCCAGCATTAGTTAGCACTACCCACGATCCTTGCCTAAAGTAATCATCACCATGACTTTTGAATTCCATTATTTCTCCCATACGTATTAGCTGCCTTTCTACTGTAAGCACTTACCCTCCCCATTTATTAATGTGTTTATCTGTGTTTCTACTGTCTACTTATTATCAGAGTAGATATGTGCATCTCATTTTACTCACTGTCATACTCTAATTTAGGTTGCATTTCTGTCGTTTACAACCAGGACACTATGAGACAGCTCCAGGAGGTCGCAGGAATATAGCACGGCCTCTGGGAGTGCACGCAAGCGGCCTTGAGCAGCTGCACATTTGCAAGGTGCTTCCTGATGTCTCCACTGAATCCTCCGTCCACTCAGGGGTCCACACCCACTGAAGATGAGACTCACTGAAGACAAAGTGGCCAGTACCTGGCTCCTTGGTGTTTGTGGAGCTGCCTTGTGACTGTGCATGCAAGAGAGCAAATCTCTTCTTGCTGTATTCAGAGTGCTGCTTGTATCCTCGGCCCTTTCCCTTGCAGCGCTGCTCAGACATTCGGACCAGTTTCCCATTCCTCTCTCAATGTCACCTGCAGTCCCTGACATTTCTCCACCTCGCTCACAATCCTTTATGCTTGTTTTCATTTCCTCTGTTTTCATTTCCTCTGTCTGTTTCCCACATCAGGCATTAACCTATAAAGGACCCTTTGATTATGGATTGGACATTTTCTGTTGACCCCTCCAAACCCATTCTTCAGCCTTCTTCACTCTGCCCAGTGACTCAGGAAACTAGACAACATGCACTATGTCAAGTGGGTTGTACAACGGTGCGGAAGAGATAGGGAAGCAGGCCTCTTTCCCCTAGATTCTTCTCTTCCACGCACACCACGAATGACTGCGCTCCTCCACCACGTGCCCTTTCCACGTGGGTTCCATGTCTTGGGTTCTGGAAACCACTTCTCTCCTTCCTCAGGCCAGAAGCGTGGCCCGCTCTAGAGGAGGCCAAGATCGCTCGTGCATTCCACATGACAGTATCATTCAATGGTTTCACTTAACCCTGACCACACATATTTGCAAATATTCCCCCCCAAATTTCCCGAATCACACCATTTGAGTGTGCATTCTTATTCACAAGAATAAAAATACAACAGAAGTGATGAAAACAGGAACATCCATGGGAGAAGAAACACCCAAAGGCCATCTTGATTCTGTCATTAAAGGCTTGAAGACTCATCTCTCTCTTTATCTTTAAAACACAGCAAAATATGTAACCTTTCCTAATTGTGACCACATACCACTAAAAGGGGTATGTTCCAATAAAGTTCTGACTTAAAGGTTTATTCCTTTTGTTTTCCTGGTAGCAATGAAAAGCCACAAAACTCAAAAGGACAACTTAAGATAAAAGTGCCTCCAGGAAGTACCTCCAAACCTCTAAGTATTATTCCACTGAGTTGTTCTCTTTACCATGTTTTCTATACATGTTAATATCTAAATTCTTCTCAACTGAGCACAGATGTACCATGATCAGACACAAGATCTACCATAAGAAATGTATTAAATAAGCCTTCAAATCCTAAATACACACATAATTTAAGTTTTAACCATAATATTATCAACTTCTAACAACCTTTTAAGATCAGATCCACTATGATAATGCTTTTAATCACTTGTATGTCAAAGCACAGCCAGGGAAGTTAGTTTGGGCATGTTCTGCTATTTTTATCAATCTACCTTAAGCGTTCTGGTCCTTATTATCAAAGGATGACCTAATATCCCACCCCCACACACAATGGGGAAAAGTTCCTTGAAGGGCAGTTATACACATATGAGTGACCGCAGCCGCTGGAGGAGAGGTAAGGACTGGTGGGCTGCCCTGGTGAGAAGAGGAGGCTTTAGTCCAACTCCACACCACTCCTCAGTGGCCTTTCTCACCTGGTCACTGAAACACACCAAACAACTTAACCCCAACAGCAGTCAGGTTACCTGCAGATCTGCATCAAACTCGTGTTTCAGGTGAGCCTCTTCCGCAGCCTCCACGAGACGCTGAAAGACAGAAAGCAGCGGTCAGAATCAGAACGGCACCAGGGATGGCGAACCTGGTCAGGAAGCGCCCACACTGCACCCCCATCCTCTGATTAATCGTGAAGTACCAACGCTGCAATTAAACCCAAGCACTGAGGATTTAGTTTGGAAAAAAATAACTCATTCATTAACATCTTTTGTTTTTAAAGAAAAACGCCATCACAAAGAGCCTGCAGCAACTTGCACACCATGGCTTCACTGCCACTTCCTCAGAAGACAGAGGTTTCTCCGCTGTCTCAGGACAGATGATCTCACAGTCTGTGCAGTGATATCTGGTCCCTTTGCTCAATAAAACTTAAGATCTCATTAGTGATAGAATTTACTTTCTGCCTTCATCACTCGAGACAACTCCTGCGATAAATAATCCTGGTTATTTGTATCTATGAATATATACAAGTTCTACATCATTGTCTGAACAATTCAAATAAACTGGCTCCTCAGGCCCACCACAAACTCAAAACAAACCTAGAACAGCACTACCTTAGACACAGAAGGTCCTCGGTCAAGATTATTGACTGAAGTGAGTCCAGTTCTCAGTGCGTTATGGTTCTTCACCATTGGTTTAGAATAAAAGTGCCTATTTTAATTTCCCCAGTCATTCAAGGTCAGTTCTTTCTGGGATCCAGTTCTACTACACAATGATCAGTAGTTATTTGTATTTTATGACACAAACTGAATGCCAATAAAGCCCTCGTTTGAAATTAAACCAATCCCCAGGACCTATATGAATGCAATGCTTATTATTCTTCTTAGTCAACTAAAGTCAACAAATTCATATTCCTGTGAAAACAATTTCCTGACGTACCTTAAAGAAAATTATAGTCAACTACAAAACCATTTTTGCTTTAATTTAAACTTGTCAAACAGAAGTCACTTCCCATCATGAAAATGTAGGCTAGAAAATATTGCAAAAAATTCATTTAGTCAAACAGTATTTCACTGAAATTTCATGGAACGAACAGGAAAACTTTAGATCCAAATAAAAATTAAGCCATCTCTGCTTTTCCACAGTTATTCTTATAGCCACTGTGGTCTTCTTTTCTTGTCATATGACAGACCTAAGATGAACAAGCCTTGTTTGAAAAATGACGACATTGGTATTAATCTCAAAATGGTCACAGATCAGCAGACAAATGTCTCATGAACAGCTGGCTGTGGACGTGCACATGGTGACTTCATCGGTGTACAGAACACAGATCCCTCCTCCACAGGATGCTCAAAAGAGAGAGAGGCCAGCTTTGAGAACGGCACCACAGACAGGAACCCGGAAACTGTGGAATTTGGTTCTCCATACACCTTTCAGGGGTAATTAATTTAAAAAGACCCCAGGGAACACTACCAGGAGAGACCCAGAAAACCTAGTCCTCCCTCTAACCCAGAGGCTAACCTCCTCCATCGTGAGAACTTCAGGAAATCCTTCCCCTCTGCAAGCCTCCGCTTCCTCAGCCGAAACCTACGAAGAAGCGACCCTAAAGCACTAGTTCTCAAAGTGCAGTCCCCTCATTGGCAGCACAGGTTTTACCTGAAACTGGCTAGACATGCACATTCTCAGACCTTGTCCCAGCCCTAGCAAACCAGAAACTCTAGGGCTGGGCCTGCAATCCAGTTTAACAAATCTTCGTGGTTCTCATGTTGCCAATATTTGAGAACCACAGGCTGAAAGTAGCCTCATGCCATGCCTACCTCAGCCCACCAACCCCTATTCATCTTTTTAAAATCTGTGTTCGGATATATATTTTCACTTTAAGGCATTGAATCATTTATAGAACAGAGAAGATGGAAGGATGAGAAGCAGAAACGAAAGGACCATAATGACAATGTCACTGCATCAATCTGGGCCCGTCGGCCCCGGGTTTTCACTGGCCAAGGCTGCCTCGGAAACACTGTACTCAGCGATGCCTGACAGCCTGCTGTGATCACACGGTGGAGTCTGCAGATGTACCGACACGGCTCCTGACAGATGAGTGACAGCAGTGCTCTAAGACATCCGGATTTGTGCGAGCTCATTCTCTTCATCTGTGTGATACATGTAGAATTTCTATGTGTATTTCACAAAATCAGTTACATACTGAGCTTTGTGTAGGGTGTGTAAACATCACACATGTCCGAACACATGCTTTCAAAACAAACCATGCATTCTGAGCATTTACTTAAACAAGTTAAAACATTGGTCAATAGTGTTTAAGCATTCTGTGAATCCAAAGAAAAAAACATTGAAGAAATGTCCAAAATAGAAGAACTTCACAAATACCAAGACAGACAATACTGAAAAAAGTAAAACTTTGGGATGGAAAATAATTTGCTTTTTTTTTTTTTAATTGAAATCGTTATTGGTACATTACATATACACATCATAATTGCACTCCACAATGGGGATTTGTACCAGTATAAGACACAACTTAATTCTCATTTTTTCCCATAGCCCTACCCACCCTACCACCCGCTATATACATAAAACTTGTTTCCTTTCTTTTTTGTTATAATCTCATTATTTTTCCCCCTTCACTCTATTTCACTTTGAGTATTTTCTATTTCAAATATATAACATACAATTCTAGGACTCATTTACATCTTTATTTTCTCATACCAGAGAAAAGATGTGATATTTACCTATCTGTGACCTATTTACTTCACTTATGAGGATATCCTCAAGGTATGTCCATTTAAGTATAAATGATTCAAACATCATTTTTACAGGAGAGTAATACTCCATTCTGTAGACGAACCACAGCTTTTTTATCCAGTCTCCAGTTAATAATTTGCTTTTTGCTAACAAATAAGACAATAAGATGGAAATGATATGCAAGTGAATTTATCCTATAAGTTAACTTATCCTGGAAGGTATAGCAGAAATGTGTTTCATTTATGTGTGTGGATATATGTAAGTGCACGTACATCATACAACCACATACTATGTAATGTATTCCCATATGACGTGAAATGAATTGCATTTATAAATTTTGTCTGGATATGCCCATGTGTGTGTATCACAAACACGGATGTGTTTATCCGCACTCCCTCTCCCCCCACTTTCTTCCCAACAGACTTTGCTGCTGTGTACAAGGATCTCTACAATCTGCACATCAGCAATTGTGAAGCCTTGTGTCTTGATGTCCCTGCAAAGCCTCATGGGTCCTAAGTGCAGCTTTTCCTGGAGCTGATGGGACAAGTGCTGGGCTCAGGAGTGCTGCACTGAGGGTGTGAGTGCTGCCTGCTCTAAGTGGTCTCATAAGACAAAAGGGGCAGAATGAACCCTGCTGAGGGCCCCTCCCCCACTCTCTTGTTGCCTTTTCATGTGTTATCATGAACTGTTGTCCCTCTGCCATCCTGCCATCCATCCATGTTGTCCCTCCAACCCGCCTTGGAGCCAGCTGACTATGGACTGAAACCTCTGCACACTGTGAGCCAAATAAATCTTTCCCTTTTTTTTTTGTAGTGCAGGCTGGCCCTGAGCTCAGCCTCAAACTCACAGCAATCCTCCTGCCTCTGCCTCCTGAGTGCTGGAACTACAGGTATGAGCCACCACACCCAGTATTGTATGTGGTTACCGGAGATCGAACCCAGGCCCTTGCGCTTACAAGACAGGTGCCAGAACCACTGAGCTAAATCCCTGGCCCTCCACGTTTTTTCTTTTTTTTTTGAGACAGGGTCTCACTTTGTAGTTCAGACTGACTCTGAACTCACTATGTAGCCCAGGCTAGCCTCGAACCTGCAGCAACCCTCCTGCCTCTGCCTCCTGAGGGCTGGAATTACAGGTGTGAGCCACCACGCCTGGCATTTACTTTGGGTGTCAGGTAGTTTGACTCACAGAGAAACGATAACTACATATCAGCAGCAGCAAGACAGGATAGGTGGCCTTTCTTAAAAGAAGTGCAATTTAAGAGGGAACCATATGCCATAAACTTACCTAAACTATTTCCTAGGGACATAAATTCCTGCTGTTCATGATATAAAAATCAACTGATTCCTCATCTAACAAAGTCAAGACCATTCAACTACTGAGGCTTGCCACTAAAAATATAATAGCCCATAACATCTCTTTTGTGGGCAAATATCCTTATCACCTAAGTTAAATGAAGTATGCCTAAAAAATAAGTTTGATTAACACTTGCAGGGCAGAAAATCCATTAAATTTGCTAATATTTCAGTTATTATGTAAGGAACTACCACTGAGCCTGGCGAGAACGGTTTCTCTATTATATCTATTAGAAAGGCTGGATACTTTAATAATAATAAGTTCATTTTCTCTTATATGAATTCTCATTTTGGATCTGCACATGGGATTATAGAACTGTGAATGTGGTTTTTAATTAAAATTGAACACTGGAAATAAGAATGGCTTTGAAGACTCCAGGCTTCAGAACCGAGCTTTGAGGTAAGAGAAAACAGCAGCCTGTCTACAGATTTCTTTCCCTTTCTTTAATGCCAAAGCATTTCCTCAGTCAATAAAAATGATAAGAATACACAACCTAGCCTTCTAACAAAGCACCTGCCGGTTAAACGGCTGTAATTCTTAAATTGATGCATGCTTCACTGACTTTTTACATTCCTACATAATTCTTAGCTTAAACACAAATGAGAGCTATCTGTATAAATACAAAACGCCAGCAGCCACGGAGCACAGACTGTATTTACCACCACGGTGAAGGCAGAGCTGCCGGGGATGCCAGGACACTGGAGCTTCTCACTGGAAGTCACACCTTCTTTCTTGTTATCATGACCTTGCTCTATCTGTACAAAGTTAGAGAAAGCCCCAGATCCTGCTTCCTCCCCAAACACAAATCAAAACTAGGGTTAAAAACATCCTAGAGGGCAAACTTTCTGTCATGGTCCTGACAGGCAAAATCAGACACCAATTCAAAATAAAAATTGGATCAGAAGAAGAAAATGCTTTTTTTTCTACTTGTATTTTGTTTATTTATTTATTTTTGGCTTACCAAGGAGAGAAAGGAAAAAAGAAATATATAGTTGAGAGGTGAAAAAGGCAATGGAAAATGTGATTACATACCCAAAGGAGCTTACTACAGCACTCCTACTGATTCTGTCAGAATAAATAAACTGGATACAAATGAAAACACTTAATAATAATAGTCCCTCAAATGACAGGAAGGAAAATTATGGATGAAAAGTTTTAAAGCAAAAAATAGTAATATAAAAACAATATGGAATAGTAAAAAAAGTTATGTTTATTTCTACTGTGCAAACTAAAAGGCTTTGGCTTATCAACGGACTACAGGAACTCTGAAGGAAATCTATAATAATTAACATGGATTAACTTGGAGCTAGCTAATGAGTTAACAATAATATCTGTGCTAGGAATTACACAACCCTTTTTTCCTATCAATGAGAGCTAATGTATAGAAAAACCATCAAACAGGGTAAGCAAGAGGTACAGCAATCACTGTCACAACTGTATCCAGTGTGGCAATGATGCCTTTTTGTCTTAGGCTTCTTCACGTTTGTTTTAAAAGTTATTAGAGTTTGATAGGAAAAGAGTTACACCTTGTGTCTGGAACTAATGCAGTTCGGCAACATGACTGAATGTGACACGCTGACACCCCAGAGAAATGAGGACACAGAAAAGCTAGGTCTCCTTCTCAGCCATCGATTCGAGCTCAACAGATCCCACAAGTAAAATGTACTACCTTCATCCTCTTAAGAGGAGTGCACACATCAAAAATTATCTCCAAGAACCCACACAGAATGGCATTGCTGTTTTCCTGGGACTAATTGCAAAACACTTTCATCTTGCAGCAACGGTCAGAAACCATCCATTGACGACCCATTCACCGTATTGAAGAAATAAAGTAAGATGTTCGAATTACATTTTCATGGCTGATGGTTTCCGAATCCCTTCCCTTCTGTTCTTGGAACGCACTCTGCCCCACTCCCTAGCAGCGGAGAAGAATCTTTGGGGCTTTTGTAACTGGAGTAATTAGAAACCCATTTCCCAAACTCTGCAAGTGGTACTATCAGCAATTCAAGGAACACCATGAGGTGATTTACAGAGGGGGAGAGAAAGGGATAAGTGACAAAAAGTGCTGGAGAAGACTGACAAGATTCCCAGAAGAAGTGACACTTCTGCTGAGCTTGGAAGGAAAAGGGGAGACGTCCAGGAGAAAGACAGGTGCAAAAGGAATGTTCCAGCTGAGGGGAACATGCCACACTCGGTCGGGGGGAAGAAGGCGTTCTGGCAACAGAAATTAGGGACACTTCCATCCTCAGAGACGCAACAAAGCCCACATCCGTGACTCACGGCCATCAATCCGGAGGCAGAACACAAGCAAGGACCGGAGAGACGGACGTGGTCAGACGCGAATGAGCCAGAACGCGGCTTCCTCCCCCAAGCAGCGCTGCCGAGTTAGTGTCATATCGGAGAGCCTGACAATAGTCAGCAGTCCTTATTGATCCAAATGTTTTTACGTTACAGTTCCAATAGCAGTGGCACATACGAATCGCCAACTATCGAGATGATCATTTCTTTAGAGAAAAACAGCTGTTAAAGAGCCTTCATTATTTCTTTGCTCCTGAAGAAGAAATAAGCTTTGTTGCATGCGAATGAACGTTTTGTATAAAATGACCTTCTTCCTGAAAGCTACAAAGATTGCCTCTCCTTTAAAGATGGCAAACATTTCCAAGTGGATTGTAAAAGCTAATCTATAAGGTTCCCAGAGAAAGCAGAGAACAGAACAATGGGCCAAACACGTCTTGTGGGTTGGGCTGCGCTTCCTTCCCCTCACTTCTCCCCTCTGCTGTCTCTTTCAGGTTGCTAAAGGGTACAACAGCCTTTTATAAGACAAAGTAAGCCAGGAGTTTACATCAGGAGACATGATCACAATCAATAGCAAATTATCTTTGTTTCCACAGGAGATACCTGTCATCAATTTGAGGCTGATTAAATTAATACCTGTTATCAACATGGATGGCCTGCTTCCAGACCGAAGCCGGCTCATTCTGCTCCTGAGGCAGCAAGTGCCAAAGCACAGTATTCGCCAAGCTGGGGAAGATGCAAACAGACAAACTTTGCTGGGTGGCCTGAAGGCCAAGGCAGCTCAGGGGGGAGACTGGAAGAAAAAACAGCCTTCTGTTTCAGCTCAAGCTATTTTTGCAAATGAAGCAGCAATTTAAAGAATGGCTTTCCGTTTCTATAGGCATCCTAAGAATATTTTAGTGTTGATTATCAAAACTGGCTATTTAGACACAAAACCTGAAAAGACCCCAAAGACCCTTCCTTTTCAGGTAACTAAGCTCCTGCCTTGGCGGACAATGGAATCATCTTTAACTTCCTAACGGGACAGTTCAGGGTTAACAGGGAAATGCTACATTACCTGATGTGAAGGATGAGCATTTGTCTTGCCCAATGAGAGGAAATCACCTTTCCCTGAAGGCAGTCATCAAGGTGATTAAAATTCTGTTCAAGGCCTTAATTGCGACCTTTCCTGGATCACTCACTCTCTAGAAAGCTAGAGTACAGGGAAATCACAGTGGCAAAGCCACTGCAGTCGCCAGGAGCCCAAATGACCAAGACTACAGCTTCTGTCCCAAATAAGCTAAGCTACCAAGGTAACACAGTGTCAGCTACCAAGGTAGCACAGTGACAAGCCTGTCCCACAGAGCGCTCCCTTTTCTGGATGTGGACCCCCTTTCTCATTTGTTTAGTTTAACAAATATTTACTGAGATAACCAGACCACTTGAGAATAAGAACTAGGTAGGACCCCAAGAAATGAGTGACAAGTCACTTGGATCTCAGAAGCCTCAGGTCCATCCTATCAACAGTCTCTGATCCCAAAGACGGGGCTCGGATCTGGGTCTCCTATCCGGAGCTGCTCAGTGCTAGGACAATCCCCAGTTTTCCGAGTTCTGGCTGCCGCCTCCGAAGAACTGAAGTAATACCACTTCAGGCTGCACCACGGCAGGAGACGCAATGAGAACACACACAGGGAACACTTCTGCGGGATTCCACACGAGCAGAAGATGCCGTTATGCAGGGCCAGCGAAGAGATGAGGTTTTCTGGTATGCAGCAGCTTGACCAGAACACAGCACCTCCCCAGAGCCCGCCTCCAAGGTCAGCTCGACTCCCCAAGAGCAGCGTCACCCTGAGGTTAGTGAGGCGCTGACCTCGTGTTCGCACCTCGCGGCTGTGCGCCTGCTCCTCGGCATCCACCACTCTTTTCAGCCTTGCTGGTAAAATCTGTGCTCGGTGAGTCGAAAACGAAATGAGGCAAAGGCCGTTATCGAGAGCTTTGACTGATGTCCTCGGAATGGCACACACACAGAAATTAAGCTGTTTGCCAAAGCAAGCTCCTTTGATGGATGGCACCTGGGAGATGCCAACCTGGCCAGTGACTGACAGGCAGCTCCTGGACCCCAGCCCCAAGCACAGCCAGGGAAGGGAACCTCCTCACTCCTTGAGCAGCAGGAACGCAGCACTCCGTGCCCGGCCATGCAGACTCTACCTCCGCAAGACACGCTTTGCATGTCACGACTGCAGGGGGACGGCTGTTCTGGCTGCCTGTCTGTTCTTCCTGTTATCTTCTCCATGCAAACCCAGGGTCACTTTCATCTGGTTCTCAGAGCAGAGAGGCTCTGGGGTCAGACAAGCTGAATCTGAATCCTGGCTCTAGTAACCCCATAACAGTATTATGAGCCAAAATCCTTGGCACAATAAACACTCATTTCTATCAGCTCCTATTACTCTGCTGCTGAGGACAGCAAGGGTGATGTCGATCGGCTACATGAGGGGGACGATCTGAGCCAGGGATGCGGCCCTGGGCGGATGGATAACCTGCGCCTGGCACTCTGGAGGGAAAGTAAATAGACACGGTGATGCAGCCGTGAGTCCACAGAGCACACAACACGCTGGCAGCTGACAAGTGCCTCTTCTATTTCCCATCCTGTGTCCCGTATTGATCAGCTTCCCTGTTGTTGTAGGGGCAAGAGCAACTTGCAGAAGCAGCGGTTAATCTGGCTCCTGCGTCAGAGCCATCAGTCCGTAGCTGGCTGCGGCAGAAGGACATGGTGGGGGCAAAGCATCAGCACCTAGGGGCAGAGCACACTCCCACCACATGCTCTCTGCAGGCACATCCCAGACCACGTCCCCCCACTAGCTGGGCCCAACTCCCAAGAGCATGTTCAGCTACAAACAGCAGCAGATGAACGCCCTGGCGGGTATAGCACCGACAGGATCCAGCCCTGTAATCCAGTCAGTGACAGTTCACGTCACTGTGCCAAAACCTGTGAGTCTGTCAGTCCATGGATCTAGATAACTCATGACTCACACCCTAGAGAAAGCACAGATGGATCCCAAGTTTACATACAGGAAGAACCAAGGGCAGAGAGGTTAAAGTATCATCAAAAAGCAAAGCAGGAGCAGTGGACTCTGCAGCACCTAGAAAACCAGTGCACAAATGAGCCAGAAACAATGGGACAGTGGCCAGAGTGACAGAGTGAGTGGGAGTCATCTGGAGGCCGAGAGAAGAGGGTGCAGGGCCCACAGTGTCCGCAGAGCTGCAGCGGCAGACTGGGAGAGGGAAGTGGGGGTGCGCGGGAGGCAGGCGAGGGGCGTGGAGGTGAGGAAGGCGACAGGCCAGGCACGCAGCACAGGTGCTGGGCACAGAGAGATCTTCCTAGCAGAAGAGCAACACTGACTTAGGCTTCGGTTAACCCTTACAACTAGTCTGGACATACTGCTGAGACAAAACAGGAAGGGCTAGAAGTGAACCAGAGAGACCATTTCTTCACTGTCACTTATTTCATAAATGTCTCCCTTCTGGGGGCTGTTCCTCCACACTGTGCCCCACATGTCACCACCGCTGTCTTCATCTCCCCTGCTCTAACCCTACTCCACAGCACAGTCCTTCTCTTCTGGACAACCCTCGCCTCAGTCTCCACTCAGGGCTGCTCCCTGCTGAGAGTCCTCCAGTGCCATCCCGTTGGTGACGCCCACAACCACAGGCTCTTCCCATCTGACCCCGCAAGCCTCTGCTGCTCACACTCCCAGCCTCTCACGCCCCAGGTGAACAGAAGCTTGTTGCTATCCTCCCTGCTGGCCTCTCAGTGGGGAATGTTTCAACCCACTGCTCCTGGATTTACCCTTCGGTCTCTGTCATCTGCAGTTCAAATGACTCCTCATATCCAGGCCGGGGAGTTAGCTCAGTGGTTCTGGCACCTGTCTTGCAAGCGCAAGGGCCCGGGTTCGATCCCCGGTAACCACATACCATACTGGGTGTGGAGACTCACCCCAGCAGTAATCAGTACCACAACCACAGTGACTGGGGGCGTGATGGCTCACGCCTGTCATCCCAGCACTCAGGAGGCAGAGGCAGGAGGATTGCTGTGATGCGAGTTGGAGGCTGAGCTCAGAGCCAGCCTAAACTACAAAGTGAGACTCTGTCTCAAAAAATCTAAAAAATTTAAAAATACCATATGCAAAGCCAAGGATTTAACTCAGTGATTCCATCACCTGCCTTACAAGTGCAAGAACCTGATTCAATCCCCTATAACCACATACAACAATGGTGGACATGGTGACTCATGCCCACCAGCAATCAATACCATACACCACAGTGCCAGGCATGGTGGCTCATGCCTGTAATCCTAGCACTCGGGAGGCAGAGGCAGGAGGATTGTTGTGAGTTCAAGGCTGAGCTCAGGGTCAGCCTGAACTACAAAGTGGGACCCTGCCTCAAAAAAACAAACAAACAAACAAAAAACCATGCCCAGCTCAGTCCTTCAAACACCAAATTACTCTGTACTCCAAGGACACTGGGCTTATGGCCAACCCTCAGGAGACAGTTGCTGGGCAAAATCATACAATATCTCTTATTCACTCTACTGTGTGCCAGGCACAGTGTTTGTCTGAGAATATAGAGGCTCCAACAGGCAAAAGCAAGAGATCCTTCAGAAGGCAGCTGCGGAAGCGAGGGAGACTTTGGAAGGTCATGAAGGGAAGAAGCACACCAGATAAAAAGGGATAAGAAGGCTTCTCATCTCTGGTTCACAGAGTTATCATCTGTGGAGAGCCAAAATAAGAGCTAGCCCAGAAAACAGAAGAAGGACATTCTGGGATGAAGAATCAGATCAGCATGCATAAGGCCCCTGGTCTGGCATGTGGGTCCTTGGAGGGGGAGTTAGGAAGAAGATGGAGGTGGGGAGAAAGAAGGCTGGAAAGTTTCAAGCAGCAAATACTATTGATTATTGGAGATACCTACATTTGTTTAATGATCAAAAATAGCTCAAGGCAATAAAGAAAAGAGAAGGCATATGCAAACTATTTAGAAAGGAGAATCTACAGAACCAATCAGACAGCAAATAACGGGAAAGTGCACTGACAGTGACCACCTCGGGCTCGCAACCCCTGGCCAGTGCTTCTTCTCTCCAGACACTGGGGAAGCTCCAGAGGTGATGAAGAGGGAGGGGAGGGCATAGACATGGCCACAACCCACACGAAGACCAAGGGACTCAAACAACAGGGCTGTGTAAAGTCCTGCAGACTTGGTGGCAAGGGGCAGGCACCGGTAGTGCCTATAGATTCTCCACGCCATCTCCGCAGTCCTGGCCTTTCTGCGGTAAGGCTCGACGTCCACACAACACACACCCGCAGCTCCCTGCCAGCCACACTCTGGATTACAGGCCTGAAAGATGTGCGAGCTGGAAAGGGGAGAAGCCTGTGTTCTCCAGGTGAAAAATCGCTGGATACCTGCTGCAGCGGTACCCTCTGCCACGGCCACTTATCCAGCGGCCCTTGAGGTTTGTCTACAGAAATCACTGCTGCCAGCTGCCCATGACACCAACCCCCCAAATCTGTGACCAGGGAGAAGCTTCCCTGGCTTCCTCTCACTCCCCAGTTCTTCCAAGCATCAAAGGAGCTTTTACTCCTTACACTAAATCCCCCCCCAACACACACACACACACACACACACTCACACTCAGAACATACATGTGGTTATTTGCTTTCTGATCAGACTTGACTGAGGCGGCCAGAGAATAACTGTAAGAACCATTTCAGAGCACAGCGGGGCAGGGCCCAAAGTGCACAGAGCAAACAGCTGGCAAGGGCGGAGTGGAGGTTTGGAGGAATTTTAGACTTCTGTATGAAGGAAAGGAAGGAAGGTAGGAGAGAGGAAGAGGGAAGGAACAAAGGAAGGCGGCAAAGAAGAGAGAAAATAAAAAGAGAAAAAGGAAGAAAGAAAGGAAAAAACAAAGTACAGAAGAAAGGGGAGATTTGGACCCATAAGAAAAGAGCTCAGCGTGCAGCAAAACTTTAACATGAACACGCGCTTCCATCAACAGGAGTAATGTCAACTGTCCGAGGAAGTTCCTCGAGACCCAGCTTGGGGTAACGCCAGGACTTTTCTCAGGGGTCAGATAGGCACCGGGCCCAGGCCTCAACTTCACACAGTCTTAAACTTACACTTTCCATGTCAGCTCCTACAGAAATCATTTCTTCATTTTATAACAAACCAAGAGCCTTGAGAAGACACCTGGGCGACTCCTGTCTTTCGAAGGCCCTGGGTGATGAGCCCCGAGCCCCGCTGGCTTTTACTCCTGTAAGGCAAAGCACCCACCTGTGCTTACAGTGGTGCCAAGAAAGAACGATGCAAAATAAGACTATCTTCTTAATCTTAGCCCCAGAGTAATTTACACAAGGCCCGGCTTCACTTAAGACCACACGGTGATTTCAGGAACTTCAGAAAAAGTTCTCAACCCCCAAAGCACAAGTTAAATCCTGAAGGCAAGACCCTGACCTTGTCTAACACTGTCGGGAAGCCGGAGTCACCAACACAAAGCTGGCAGCAGGGAGAGGACCAGCACTGATGTCTGGAGGGCACAGGCACAAACAAGCTCCTGAGTCCCTCGGGGAGCTGCCCGGACCAACAGCCTCCCAGTGAGCGTGTGTGCCCCAGGGCACCTTCTGTTACCTCCCTCAAGCGCACACATTCCCCTTGCATGTAAGAGGAGCCATCTTTACCCCCTGGAATCAAACTTAGTGCTTCTACGTCCCCAAGGATAAGGAAGCAGCTTAAAGGCTAAGCTGAGTCGCCCTCTTTTAATGCTCAGGTAATGAACTGAAGCTGCACACGGCGCTTGAATTTTTACAGCTGTTCATATACTTTACTCTCTTCACTCCGACTCATCTTCCTTTCGCAACTCATAATTACAACTATATTTCAAAATGACAGAGAAGTAAGCAGATATTTTAATGAATGCTAGTGATAAAAGATTTGAGGATTCTTTTTAATGAAGAAAAGACAGAGCTAATAAAAGAGGACTACATTCATTTTCTGGAGAGGGAAACAGACCCAGAGCTCAGTCCCCTCGGAGGCCTGCGCAGCATCTGTCTTCTCCGCTCACGACCCTCGTGGCCTGGCTTCCCCATAGGCCTGGGGCTTTCCCATGACCAGATGGAGCAGGCTCAATCTCAGCCCAACATGCCAAGTTCAGCTTCCGACTGCCCTCGCCCTGCTGATGGGAGCAGATACAGAAAAACAACCCAACCATACAAAATCCCCACTTTGTGAGTCCAAAGACTCACAGAAAGCTGTTGAATATTATCGGTTCCTCATAGTTTTAGATAACTCATTAACTCATTAAAAAACCTTCAGATTTTAGTGGTTTTAAACGACCATAAAGGAGTTGAATATATGTTGTTTTATTTTGTTTTGTTTTTGTTTTTTGTATCAGAGTCCAAACTCAGGACCTTGCACATTCGAGACAGACACCTCCGGCCCAATCTCAAGCATATTAAAACAGTCCCAGGAGGTGCAGAGAACAGGAGTGAGCACGACACTGGGCAGAGACCTGCCTACACGAGCTTTTCAGTGAGCCTCGGGAGAGGCCATACCCCCAAGGCACAGGTGGGAAACAGGGTCTGCCTTAACCAGCTGTATCAAGTGATGGAACAGGACTGGGACACTGGGTGACATCATCCAGCTGCACTGCCTTGGACGACTTGGCCCACTGAGGACACCCTCAGGAAGGGCACCGGGCCACGGACCCAGAGCTCACCGCACTGCCTCCGCTGGCCTGTAAACAACGACATGTACATTTCACAACTGAGTCAGCTGAGGCCAGGATGTGTTGACTGCAGCCTACTGTCCTCAATGTTGCCCTCTGGACAGCACATGCATGCAGCCAGACAGAAGAGACAGACATGACATTCTACACCGTTTGAGGCAGGTAGGAGAGATCGGCAGCCCCCTATTCGCCTGCAGGAAGAAAAGCGGACTGATGTTCTGGTCATAATTTGCTTTGGATTGGAAGAAAATCGATAAAACAAGGATCTCTGAGGACAAACAAGAGTAGCCAAAGTCTTGATTGTTTATTCTTTCTCCCTGCCAAGTTCCCCCTCTTGGCCCAGTGGCACAGCAGGGCACTTTCTGTCCCCACCTCTACAATGCCAGGAGGTGAGCGGGAGGACCCAGCACAGGCTTCCAGTTTTGATGCAGCAGAAAAGGTCTGATAAAGCCGCTGCCCTGCATTAAGGCTGTGGGGTCCCCTGAGGCTAAACATCAGCTCCATCAAGGAAGTGCAAGGCAGCACGGAAACAGCGGCCCCCTCCGGGCCACAGTGATTAAAGGAAAACAAATAGACAAAGACTACCCCCTATGGGGCTGGTTTGGGGTGGTTGAAAACAAGGAAGTGGGGCTGTATATAAGGGCTGAGAGCGCTGGAATAAAAGCTTCTCCACCATTTCGTCTCCTCCTCATGACCCCCTTCTGTGGTTCGATGCCAGATGAGTAGCCCTCGGGAACAGGACCTGACAAAGGCCAACAAGATCCCCATATGGGAGCCAAGCAGAGTTAGCTAAACTGCACCACTAGGACGGGAAGGGCAGTGGACAGGGGCAGCACCGGAGGCACCGCACACGCTGCCCTGCACAGCGCCTGCAGCAGCTCCTCAGCTGGCCCAGCAGCCAGGACCCTGGTACTGAGGGCGTATTTTGGAAGAAACACAGACAGTAAGCAAGGGACAGATTTGTCAGATCACATAAGGCAAGCATAAATACCAAGAGGATTGGAAAACAAGGTAACAAAGAGCGTTCTATGAAAAGCCAACACCTAGGAGCACCTGGGAAATTTCTAGAAAAGGAGAGATAGGGGAAAAGGCTCTGAAGTGCTGGCTCATAAACCCAAACCTAAGTCTGCACCCCACGGGGTCGGGTAAATGGCCTTCATTCATACATAATATCATGTTTACATATTAAGATCTTCTATTCTAATATCAGAAGTGTTCCTTATAATGTCAAGTGATACAATCACTTCAGAAATACCCTCAAAAGGATAAACAGATAGAACAATTCCATTCCTAGGTCTATATCTGAAAAAATAAAAATTTTGTCCACACTAAAACTAAAACACAAATGTTCATTAGTAACATCAATTTTTACAGCCAAAAACTAGAAACAATCTAGATGTCTGTTAACTAATGCATGGATAAACAAAATGTGGCATGCAGTCTCTATACAGTAGAATACTGCTCAGCCATCAAAATGATGTACTAAAACATAGTACAAAATGGATAAACCTTGGAAACACGGTACTAAAAGTCAGAAGCTGACATGAAAGGCCACGTATAACATTATTTCATGTATGTGAAGTGTCCATAAAACGAAAAGCCTTGGAAACAGAAGGCAGATTAGTAGATAGAGGTAGGGTAATAATTACATTGAGGAATAATGGCTAGAGGAGCTAGGTTTCTTTTAAGGGTAATGACAATGTTCACTCTAGTGATGGTTGTACAATTGTAACTATTAAAAACCACTGAATTGTACACTCCAAATTGACACATTTCTATTAAAACTATTAACAAGAAGTGTTGAAGTACAGTCATCTCTGAGTACTCAAGGGAAATTGGTTCTGGGACAAACTGTCAGTGTCAACACCTGCCCAGGCTCAAATTCCTATACAAAAAGATAGTGCTTGCATGTAACGTACACATGATCTGCTCAGTACTCCAAACTGCTGGGCCACCCGTGCTGCCTAAGACAACACAAGGGCTACTAAGTGCACGGCTGATGCTGTGTGTTGTCTCGGTAGTAACATCAAGAAAAAAACCTGTGCGTGCCCAGTACACACGGAATTTCTGTTTTGAATCTATGACTGCAGAATCAGGAACTACAGAGGGTTGACCACATGACAGTGTGGAATTCAATATGGGGCGTGGTTTCGGTATTCTCCCAAAGACACGATGATGCCTTTGTCTCTGCCAATTAAGGCACCATTCTCACTTCACGGCACTGAATCTGCGACGGCTGGTCAGCGTCAGCCCAGGGACAGCCTCCTCACCCACTGGGAGACCGGGCAAGTCTGTAGAGAGATTGAAATCTCCCCTAAAAACTAATTTATCTACTTGATTCCTAATTAGGATCTTTTATGCATTTTTAACACAGCAGTCCATTTCAGATTAACTGGCCGAATTGCTATCACTGGCAATGCCTCTGACAAGAAGCACTAATACATATTATTGAGATAAAAGTTAAATATATTAAAATGATCCTGAGAAGTGTATTATGTGGTACACAGGCAACTACTGAAGTCTAAGGACTATAGCTCTGCAGCCATCTAGCAGAACTCTGGGTCATCCTGAGCCCAGATACACACAGGGTTAATTGCAAATGTTCTCACTTCTTGGGTAAGTAGACACCAAATGGAGGAACAGATCATAGATTTGCAATAACGTGTAAGAAGGCTTACAAAAATGGATTACTGTTTATTTATATGCCACTGCATTCCAGAAAAGGTTTTCCCACTGCTCATATGCTGCATCGAGAAAAAGCTATGAATTTAATTAAGAACATCTGATCTTAAAAAGCAGAAAGCCAGCTACTCACCAAGTATTTATTAAGCATTTAATACATGGAAGGAACACTACCAGGCACTGAATGGAACTACAGAATGATAATAACAGTCTTCTCTTTCTAGGACTTTGTACTCATATCTAGCAGTAATAACAATGCCTAATGCTCCTTGCCGGATTCCAAATAAGGGATCCCACTGATAAGAGGTTAAGAGTCAAAAGATGATGACTCCTTACCACTGAGGCCAAAGGAGTCTTCACAGAGCAGATGGAAGTTGAACCTTCTGGCAAGTTCAGAGGAAGAAAGACAGAAGTCTGGGGAGAGAAAGACGGGACCAGAGGACTCTTGGAATGGAGAGTTCACAGTGTGGGCAGAGAACCAGGGGGGTCCAGAGAGCATCCTGGGCCAGGAGCCAGCACTGTCCATCTAAGCACTGACCTGTACCCCAGTAACATTTTTTAATTGAAATCTTTATTGATACATTACATATACATATCATGATTGCACTCCACAATGAGAATTTGTACCAGTATATGACACAACTTAATTCTCATTTTTTCCCATAGCCCTACCTACCCTACCACGCCCCCATATACATAAACTTTGTTTCCTTTCTCTTTTGTTATAATCTCATTATTTTTCCCCTCCACCCTATTTCACTTTGAGCATTTTCTATTTCACAATATATATCATACAATTCTAGAACCCATTTACATCTTTATTTTCTCATACCAGAGAAAAGATGCGATATTTACCTATCTGGGACCTATTTATTTCACTTATGAGGATATCCTCAAGGTATGTCCACTTAAGTATAAATGATTCAAACTTATCATTTTTTTTTTTTTTTTTTTTTAGGTTTTTTGAGACAGGGTCTTGCTTTGTGGTTCAGGCTGGCCCTGAGCTCAGCCTCAAACTCACATCACAATCCTCCTGCCTCTGCCTCCCAAGTGCTGGGATTACAGGCGTGAGCCACCACGCCCGGCACTGTGGTATGTGGTACTGTTTGCTGCTGGGTGTGGGTCTCCACACCCAGTATTGTTATGTGGTTACCAGGGAATCGAACCTGGGTCCTTGCGCTTGCAAGACAGGCACCGGAACCACTGAGCTAACTCCCTGGCCCCCTCAAACTTATCATTTTTTACGGGAGAGTAATACTCCATTCTGTAGAAGAACCACAGCTTTTTCATCCAGTCTCCAGTCGATGGACAACTGGGTTGTTTCCAAGATTTAGCCAATATATTTTAAACCGTGGCACAAGAAAAGTGATCTAGGCTGGAAAGTATCAGAGTCATCCAGAGGGAGGGCACCTGGGACAGTGGGGAAGCAAATGGCCCGGACTTACTTGATTATTTCCTTGGCCCACTGCCAGCCACTCAGAATGATGTAGCTGGGTGGTGGGACACACCCGTAATCCCAGCAATCCAGAGGCAGAGGCAGGAGGATTTCTGCAAGTTCAGGGCCAGCCTGGGATACACATCAAGAGTGTGTACCAAAACAAGAAAAGCAAACTAGAATGGTGTACATGTGAACGTCATGCACCTTCCCTCGAAACACCCATGGGTCCCTATTGCTGTGAAGTCGAACTGCACTGCCTGCAAATACATTCAGTCCTATTCTGCAGCACTATCCAAACGTGTTATAATTTTACAATAACAGTGTTCATTTGGAAAGTCCCAGGCCTAATACCCACACCAAAATTCCTTTCAATGACCTGCCATTGCGCTGAGATAGTGATATGCTGTATGTATGTCTATCGATGATTATTTTTAACATGGTAATTAAGCTTTCACTATTTGGGGGGACTGTAAGGTGGTTAACACTGCATAAAAGATAAGTGGTAACGAAACCCCAAAATATCATCTTGCTGTAGGGCACGTACACTGATTATCAGACCAACTGTACCACATTCAGCTGGTTATATGCTGAAGATGAAAATTCATGCACCAATTGATATCTGGATTTTACCTGAGGTTTTCTCCTGCTCTCTTATTCGGAAGAAGTTAAGTTCAGCCGTTAATTATTAAACAAAGACTACTAAGACACAGTCCCACCCCCATAGAAGACTCAACAGTAACATAAGAGGCACTATGTAATCCAAGTAGCATTTGACCTGATGCGTGTTACAGGTAACCCAGGAATCATAACCATCCATCTTAAAACGACTAGTAACAAAATAGGTCAAAACAGGAACACCGACATGGGCCTCTAGGTTCAGTTTCAGAACATCTTGCTCCTCATAGAGTGACGGGAATAAACCCGTCACTTACAAGCCACCCACTTCCATTCTTGGATGAGGCTGTTTTTGCCATGCACCCACTGTGCAAAAGACAGCAGGGGTGCCCTGCACTCGGCCCTGGCAATTAGCATTCCAAGAAACAGGCAGTGGATGGTAAACCCCAGGATGGGCCAATACTAGCGTCAGGATGAGCAAGTGTCTAAACTGCATAGATGGGAGACAACATTTTAGAAAGTTAGGATGCAAGGAAGAGCAAAGGAATGTGAAGAAGTCCAAAAGTACTGATGGAAACAGCTCAGGTAACTGCAAAAAACCCTTGGATGCCAAAGCTAGCAGGTAGCCCAGTTCAGATATATTTACATGGAAAGGCAAGTTGAGGAGTCTTCAGAAAGGACGACCAGAAAAGCTGGATAGGCTCTACTGGGCGCCAGGTGAAGGGGCGGAGGTGGCGGGCAGACTCCAGGCCCCAGGCCTGTGTTTAATCCTGCCTACATCCGGGGACTGTTTCTCCTGCGCACTCCCCCCCCCCCCACTGGCACTCTCCGCCCGCTGGCCCACAGGGATGAGGTGGGGAAACCCCAACAAAACCGGGGCACGGGGGTGAGGAGGAAGTGGCCGGGGCCAGGCCACCCCCGGGGCTCACAGAGCGGCTGGGAGCAGACCTTAACTTCACAGAGGTGGTCTGCTTTTCTGTGATTTCATCGATGTTAAATAAATGTCCTCCACAGTGGAGAATCAAGTATATAAATGTGCTGGACAAATTTTAGATGTTAGGGCACAGAAATTCTGGTCAGTTTTCAGCTTTGGGAAAAGAAAAAAATTATAATAAAAAATTGTAATTTATATTATGAAAGGGAAGTTGGTGCTAAGAGAAGTGGACTTGGCAGCGATGAGCACCACGCTGACAGCCTCGCCGGGAGGCACCTGGGCTGGCTGAGCTGCTCACCTGCCGCCCGTTTCCGCGGCTGCCTTTCTCTCTTTAAGCAGCACATCCTCTTAAAATCTCAACCTCATGTGCAAGATCATCTGGGATAACACAAATATGCACAGAGCTAAGCACGTGGCTGTCTTTTTCTTATCAAGAGGCATCAGGGAAGAGAATAAAAAAAGATAGTAAGTTTAGAAAAAAAGCCAATTTCCAAAGCCGAGAACCATGTCTACTGAACGTGCAAGCTGGCGGCTTCCAAGGTGAAAGGCACGGGCCCTCCTCCAAGCTCTTCCTCGAGGCTTTTGGCTGTATGTATACTTTAAACTCTTCTACTTAGTGGGCGAAGTGCCTACATCATTTTAAAACAACAATGCGGTTCCCGTGTGCAGCCAGCACATCTCCTGTGAAACGGCTGTTAAGTCCTGAATCTGTGCATCCTGAAGTTTTGGATATTGTCTGACGGGGGAAAGCGTGTTTTACCTTTTCTTTCCAAGCTTCAGAGTGAACTGTTTTCTGGTTATAGGCTTATAACTTCTCAAAAGAAAAACCCCAACTACTCTTTGATTTTGAGAGGTCCTTTCTACAGAAAGTATAATGAGAAAATTAGGCTTCATATCATCATTATTGAGGACTTCATGTTAAGTTACCCAGACCTACAACTAGCAGGGTCTCTTTTCTACATGTGCTGCTTCTACCTAGAATCATCTCATCACAGGCTAATGGGATCGTACTCCACCTTCAATACCCAAAACAAATATCCCCTGTTCTATGAAACTCTTACTGAATACCACAAAGCAGAATGAATGCCTCTGGATTTGGGGAACTCAGGCCCCTTTCATTGCAACATTTGAGAAACCTGTAGTGAGTCCAGAGATACAGTGTATCTGTACTAACAAAGTGACGCCTTCCCTGCTCTTGTCCCTGGACGCCTTTGGCACAGGTGAGAACCTCACACCCTGCACAGTGATGCTCTTTTCCACTGTCTCCAGGCCCTCCCTCTGTGTTAGGCTAAGATCAGGTGGCTGGCAGCCTTATCCACCTGGAATTCCCAAACCCAGGCACATAGCGACACTCAGGAAGGGTGGGCTAAATGTATACACGACCGTGAGAAACAAAGATACAGAACAAAAGAGAAAGATGAGCAGAACAATTCACCGTTTCCATTGTGTGCTCAGCACACATGTGGCTCCACTGGCTGACCAACCCTTGTGTCACTCCCCTTCACTGCCTGACGTGTAAAGACTTACAGTCACATCCGCCAGAACAGGAGCCCTCTGAGGCCACTCTCCAGGGCCACAGCCTGGCCTACAAGGTGGCCCCGAAGCTTCACATTTGGGGGGATCACACAGGACTGATAACAGGATGGGAATGAGGGCTCCTCACTTGAAAAGGTGACGCAACTGAGGGTCACATCGAAATTCAGCAGGGCAAGGTGGCGACAGGGCGAGGTCTGAGGGACACACGTTTTACTATCCAACTCCAGATCGCAAAACTGCAGTCACCATGGACCACTTCATTTCTCTCCCATCAGACAGAGGTAACATAAAATCCATCTTCACCCTACTGTACAAAATACAAGGAGATGGCACATACAAGAGGTCCACATTTCTCTGACAGAAGGAGTTCAGGACGTTATTAGTCAAACACAATACTCAGAAGAGCTAACTATGATTATTTACTTGACGGTAGTGTCAAAGTGCTGTCAGTCCTTCCACTTCCTCGCACTCATCTGTCGTTCAGAACAAGTGCAGCCTATGCGTTATGATCTGTATTGTAATAAACGGCTGAAGAGAGTCACTATAATCAACCAAGAAGTAATCAAGAAGAAGAAACACAATGTTCTCACTGTAGAGGTCCCAAATTGTTGTACAGTTGGCTTCCTTCCCTTTGCAATTCTTTTTATTCACAGATTTTTTTTTTTTTAACTGAAGGGGTATTTTGACCTACATGTGTTAAGAGGAAAAAAAAAAAATCACTTAAGCAGCAACAAATGAGATACTATTATCACAGTTCAATATAAAATCGCAGTCCATCACTTAAACAATTTGATCTGTGACAGGGACAGGAAATTTCCATAGACATTTGCAAAAACTACAAAACATTTTTCAAGCTATCAAATTAAGAGGCACGGGAATAATCAGATGTTACTTGGGGTCTTTTTATTTCTAAAGGGAGAAATTTTTTAGGAAGATGAAACTGTGTGTCTTTATTGTTTTGATATTTGGTCTTAATGAAAACAAGATCGTGTTTCAGGCAATGATTGAGCTACAAAATGTCAGAAGGTCACCACTAATTATTTTTTCAGGAAGCTCATCAACATGCCCTGCATGTAGGGAATGTTAATGCATCCTCTCAAGATCTCCACGCAGGTCAGTTTAACAGATGCTAGCGCATCTTCCCAGTCCACCCAGCCCCCTCTCTGAGAGCTGGCTGAGAAACCACTAGAAGAGCCCAGGCGCCATGTGGTCCTATGAAATCACATTCTCAGACAGTGGCCATGTGACTGAGGTCAGCTCCTCCATGAGCAGACACACTTCCATGAGCAGTGGAGCTGGAAGTTGGAGGCATTGAACAGTTTCTAATTTAAGTAAGGACAAGTACATCCATGAGGGGAGAGGCGGCCACTACCAACAACAGTGTAGAGAGACCAGAGAAAGCTGGTGCTGAAAAGGGAAGGGAGTCCGAAGGTGCAGCTGCAAAGGGAGACAGCAAAGGCAAGTTCTTCCGTCAAACTTTGAGTGTCCCAGGCCCAACCTCTCCCCACCAGACACAATCACAGTCTTCTGTTGCTTCACCCTCTCCCAAATTCTTCCAAGCCTTGATCATGCTCATTCCCATCAGGTTTAGTAACTTGTCACCAAACGAAGGTCTACCACCTGGCAGAGCAGAATGACAGCTTCTTTACTAAGGCTAAAAACGATGAAATGTCTATTGAGAATCTGAATAGTATGACTCAGAAAGTATACAAAATCATGAGGAAATTTGGCAGCAGTATTTTCAGGCTTCGACTAGCAAGAAAAAATTTGCAAGACCAAATCACTGGGAAAAATTTTAGAACACATCAGCTATTATTTTAACCACCAAGGCCAATACGATAACTTTCCCCAAACAGGTTCTATCATGAGGTCTGCGTTGCAAGGCAGCAAGGCCCATGTGATGACACCAACTCTGACCGACTGACCAACTGGCTGGCTGTACTCTATATTAAGACTCCTCACAGTGTAGGTTGGGAAAGGACAGTTGCTTCTGGTTTCGTTTGTGTTCTGTTGTGTGTGTTTTCCAATCCAATGGAGTCTAATTCCTTTTATTTATATCACTGCACTAAAAAAGAGCTTTTGAATTGACATCAGCCCGTGGCCGATACTGTAGTCATATGAAGGCTCAAAATACACAGCTGTGAGTTGAAGCACCTGCTATTTTCTGAAAGATACCATGCCCACCCCCAAGTGTAAATGGAGGTGATTCGTGTACAGGAGTCAGTGCAAGTCAAGTCTCTGCTATTCCAGTACTCGCTCTAGGACTCTGGCTTGTGAGTGTAACTCCCTGAGAATTCTCTCACTTAAAAATCCCTCAAGATTTTGAATTCCTGACACTGTGCTCTGCATAGCTCCCCTCCCCAGCAGCCTGGGCAGGGTCTGAGACGGGATGGGACAAACGGGCAATACAGGATGTGACACAGGCCGAGCCGAGAGCAACCGACTCACCGCTGCTTCTGAGGAAGTCGGCGGCCAGTCAGGGAGAAAGCCACGTGGCGAGGACCCAAGAGCTCAGGCAACTCCCAGCCGAAAGAAAACAGGGACCCTCGTCCTGAACCTCGAGAGACTCAATCCTGTCAACAATCTGGAAGAGCTGGGACAGGAACCCTGAGCCTCAAAAGACTGCAGCCTGTGCCGACAGTTTGTTTCCTGCCTCGCAAGAAACTGAGCAGAAAAGTCAGCTATGCCACACCGAGGCTCCATCCTACAGATAGTAATAATAAATGGGTGTGGTTTCATCATGCCAAATGTGTGATGATTTGTTATGTAGCAGTGGAAAATTAATACAAGGAGCAAACCCCACTAATTATGGGGGTTTGTGAGGCTCTTAAATCATTTATGGCCACAACTGAGCACGTGTATCTGAGTCAGCTCACAGCAGTGTTTATGTTCATGTTGATGATCAGTTTTCACAATCCACACAGGCCTATTTACAGCATAAGCAAAGGGGATACAGGTACAAACACCACACTCACACCAGTAAAATGCCTCCATTGACCACACATCCTTGTACAGAAGACAATCTGCTCACCATTTTCAAAAGTGAACTTGTATCTCTTAGATCATTCTCCTATCTCTCTCTTTTGATAAATGTTATAGTCTGGACATATTTGCAAAGGCAAATACTACCATTCCTACTATGCCACAGAAAAACCTGAGCCCAGTCTCCATTCCAGGTCATACCAGACCCAGACAACAAGTCCAGTCTCTGAAAACTACTCTATCACACCTTTAAACAGAAGGCCTTCTTTACCTGTAATAAGATGCCTCATAGTTTCCAAAATGTCATCTCTATCCTAATTTAGTTATCTGCCCACTCTGAAATCAACAATATTTTCCATTTCTCAAATAAAAAAAAAACTAAAGTGGATATTCCCATAGGCAAAATCTTGCAGGCTGAACTGGAACTAAAGTCCTTAAGTAGTGCCTTTGCAGTATCAATTAACACACAGGCACAGCCTGCTGGGGATGTGAGGACCTGCAAGGCGCTGCCATTCTGCCTTGCTCCACCAAACACAGTCATCAGGACCTCCAGCCTGGTCTACCATATTGTGGTTCACATCTGGGCTCACAGCAATGTTTGCACTTGTCCATTTCTCTTATAAATCGTAGAATTCTTTCCTTGTAGTTAATTTTATGTAAATCATAACTAGTTGTGATCATTTTTATTGACATGTTTCACAACTAAGAAACACTGTATTTTCATGTTTTGTGCCCAGCTATCTGAAAATATGGAATTTTAAAGACATTTTTTACCTCAGCTAAAGTAATAAACTTTATAAAAATAAAGTAGTAATTCATATAGGTCATCTTTTTTTTAACTACATTTCTGAGACTCTCAGGCACATCAACATCACTGAAAAAATACATTTTCAGATTTTTAAGAAGTCATTTGGATGAGACAGAGAAAAAAACAAATAAAACACTTGTGATATGAGGCAGCTCAGGTCTTCAACGAGCCACATAAATCCGTCTTCAGGGAGTGATGGGAGTGGATGGCTCCACTCTACCTGGTGGGGCAACCACATACTTTGTCACCACAAAACTCTCCCTTATGACCGTGTATAAACATATGTGCCCCAAGAAATATGTGCGAAAAGTTACTGTCCAAAGCGAGAACAGAAAATGCCAGCCAGGATCAACACAGTAGAGAGGAAACAGCTCCAGTAGCCAGGAACTGAAGCTGGACGTGGGTCCCCGCGGGGCTGTGGCTGAGCTAACGACCCGCAGCTCCTGGGGCTCGACATCCAGGACACGAGTGGCCTCTGCTTTCACCAGGTGGGTCCCACCATGGCAATGGGGCGGGCGCGTGACAGGGATCCAGCTCCCCAGATGCACAAGGTGTTTTCCCAGGTGACCAGAGCCGGAAAGGCAAGTGAATGTGATGATCCCAGGCTCTGTCACTTTGATTAAACATCAAAGTTGGAGTTGAAATAAATAACATCTTTAGTTCATCTGCATAAGGAAACTGGAACTGAAAAGTACGTATATCGCTCCTACCCTAGCCTGGTCAAAATCAGTCAATCCACCAGCTAGACCAGAAATCAGGCAGCGTTTCTATAAAAGGCCAGACAAAACTAGACAGTAACTAATCTGGGTTTGCTGGCCATACAGCATCTGTTGAGGCTACTCAACTCTGCTGTTTCAGTGCAGATAACACATAAACGAATGAGTACAGCCAGGTTCCACTCAACTTCATCACAAAACTGGCAGGGGACAATCAGATTGGGCCCGTGTTTGAAAACACGCTAAGGACGCCCATAATTTGTTGACAGAACCTATGGTTTTTATAACATCATCTCATGACGTGTTCTTTACCTCCCATCAGATCTCTGTAGCAGCAGTCTGAACATGATTCTGCCCTTTTAGGATCATCAATCCCAATATATCACCTTGATTAGATTAAGAAAGGGCTAGCGGGTCAGTCCGGTGCACCTTGGGGTGTGTCCGAATGGGTCATGAAGACGCAACCTTTGGTAATGGACACGGTCCCAGCACTTTCCTTTGTGGCATTGTCTTCCTCTACTCCTGGCGGTCAGGAACTAAATGCCTTTGTTCTGTCATGCTCTCCATCACGATGTGTCTGCCTTGGAGCCAGCTGACTATGGATTAAACCCCCTGAAACCATGAGCCAGACGAAACACCTTCTCTTGTAGGCTGTGGGAGTCAGGAAAACTACTATATCTGTCAAACTCAAGATCTAGTTCAGAGAGATCGGTTAGCCCAGATAATCATAAGCAATTCATATTGAAAAACTGTTAAAGTTACAATATTTTCAAATTCCATGGGTTTGGAAAAGGCCAGCTTTAAGTTTGCCAATGTGAAAAAAATTTCTTTACTGCAAGACATCCGAGGACCACATGCTAATGGCTATCAGGTAGCTATTAAAGAAAAAAGGAACAAGAACTATTTCTAAATGTGCCTGAAGTGGAGCCATTAATTTTTGCAAATAATAACATAGAAGTTTTGTTATAGGAAAATACCTTGGGGAATTCTCTTAGTGTGTGTAAATCATCCTTTATATTCTACCCTCAAACTATGCACTATTTTCAGCTTCTTCCCAACATACCCTCTTCTTCACTCACATGAGCTGTACACTGTGACACTGACATGCTGGGGACATTTCTATCTCCATGACAAGATGCTAGTGTCAGATCCTCCCACTCTACCTTGAACTTATCTCAGCGGGACCAGAAAAACAATCAAGCTGCCTCTCTGAAAATTTTACCTATCAGGCCTTTGTGTCCAGAGAATATCTAAAACAATAACTCAATTATTCCATGCTATTAGATTTACTCCTGAACTGATGTAAGCAGTTCCCATTTGAACTCGTGGCCTTGGGCAGTGCTCATTTGAAGATGGACCTCGAACACATTTCTTCTTATCTCCATTTATAAGACAATGTAGTACATTGTTTCATAAGAGCCAATCTTTCCCTAATGCATGTGTTATCATACTACTCTCACTCTCCCCTACCCACTGAGGAATCCTGAGAACACACATAGGGACAAGTGAGTAGAAAAATACGAGAAGTATTGATAAAAGGAAATACAGAATGGCAGCAGACACAAAAATTATCCCAGAACATATCCAACAAATACCAAGTATAACGTTACCAAATGTTAAATACCAAACTATTAACGTTAATTATTTTATTTGCTTCCCAGACTTTTCCTTTTATCTTTCAACTCTCAATAACCAGCCAGTGGCCTTCTGTCTTGCTTCTGTAGATCCCCAGCTTGCACGCTGCTGGTGCACAGGCCCCTGCACATGCCAAGTGCCGGGACAGGAAACACAGCAAACCAGGGCTGGCGAGAACAACAGGAGCACTGCTCGCAGAAGGCCCAGCGCCCAGCAGCCCTTCCGTCGATGCCTCCACCTCAGGAGTCTGCTCAAACTGTGAGAAGCCAGCCCCTCTTATCCCTCTGCAGGCTTCCAACTGTAAGGATTCTCAAGTCATCATCTTCCTAATTTTACAAATGATGAAACCAAAGCACGGAGCAACTGAGTGGTCTGCCCAAGAGACTCACTCCAACTCTCAATGTTAATGACAGAATGCTGCAATCAACCCTCCTGGTGGCCAGAGAGGGAACATTTCTTTTACTTAAATGAAACTGCATACTCTTCTTCACAGATAACTTAAATGAAATCTGGTCTAAAATATAAATCATGGTTTCTTGATAAATCCATCGACAAAAAGACAAGATCAATCCCTTCCTTGGAACTAACTCCCTATATTTCTATACTGTTATAATTTGCTTCATAGGCTTTTACCTTGTAGAGCAGTTTTAATAGAAAAGCTAAGAAGAAATATAAAGAACACTCATACGCTACATCATCTCCCCCTCGGATCTCCTCATACATTTCACCCTATTTTTAGCATCTTGAATTAGTGTGACACAAGTGTTACAGCTGATGAGCCCTATGTTACATTATGTAATCTTCATGGTTTATACTAGAGTTCACTTGGGGTCCTGCACATTCCCTGAGTTTGGACAAGCACATAATGCAACACGTGCACCATTATAGAAGCATACAACACAGTTTCATTTCACTGCCCTGAAAATCTCCTCCACCAATTCACCTCCATTCTCTCCAAACCTCTAGCAACATTGCTCTTTCCTCTGGCTCCACAGTACTTGCTTTCTCCAAAATAGCTATAGTCAAGAGCAGTACCCAAGTGATCTCTGCTTATTTCACTCACTAACATGCATATAAATTGTCTTTGTGTCTTTTCATACTTTGACAAGTTGCTTCTGGTATCACTGAATAGTATTCCACTATATGGATGCAACACATTTTGCTTAAGACATTCATCTTGTTTGCTTCCATGTCATAGCAACAGCAAATAAATCTAAAATAAGTATCTGTGTATAGGTTTTGCCATAAATTTTCAATTGTTTTGAGTAAAAACCAAGGAGTGCAAATGCTGGATCACATAGTAAGAATATGAATCATTGTGTAAGAAAAGGCTAAGCTGTCTTTCAAAATGGCTGCAGTATTCGGTATTCTCAGTAGCAACTGGTAAACAGAGATGAAGTCACAGCAATTGCTTCTTGCCTCAATGTATGGCCATGTCTATTGTGCTTCACTGGGCAAGATTTGATATTCATTATACTTAAACGCACATAATAATTATATCTTGATTCCAACTTTCAGGGTGATTAAAAGACTAGTCTTCTTTACTTCAGAGATATTCATTAAGCCCCTCCGTTGTCCCAGGCAACATGTGGGGACTGAAGATGGAGTTGCAAACAAAACGGCTGGTCCCAGCAGTCCTAGGCTTGCAGGTTAGTAGAGATGAGGGAGTTGACATTCATGGTCACATCACAGAAAGAACAGTCAAAGGTCAGGGAGGAGGAGCTGGATGGCAGACCACAAAGTAAGGGTCCCCCACACATCCAGGAAGACAAAAGAAAAGTCCCACACTTCCCTTAACTGTTTTCCCACTGTCACCAGGAATAATGTGCCCTACCAAAAAGCCAAAGGAGAAAAATGACCAAGGATCTACAATAAGGAAGTGCTGGTGGAGGTTTCTGAGTCACAAATGATTATCATCTCGGAAAGGACTTTGGACAAACACTAAGGATGCAGAAATGCAGATTTTTAAAATTAGTATCACTGTAACAGAATGTAAATTCATATGCCCTGCTTTCAAAAAGCTGCACTAACAGAAATTGTTGGATATGTCTGAGGGGCTCTGAGAGCTAAACACACTTTCTACTTTACGGCTCGCACCCCATCCACCTGCTGGGCCTCTGACCTCCATGTAGGCCAGGCTGGGCTAGCGGCACTTCGAGCCAGCTCACATGATTTACCAAGGGCTCCTGGGGACAGGAGCACAGTGTATACACATCACTGCCAGGGCATAACTCACCATGCTGTGTCATGGCCAGACTTCGATGCCAACAAAGATTCATTAGGTATGAAAACCTAAATCAGCACTGTCCTTGCAGTGACCTGAGGCTTCATGTTAGCACAGAGCTCTGGAAGGTCTTAGCCGAGAGAGAAAAAATAAGCCTAAGAAACAGTTCCTAGATCAAATACAACAACAAAGATGGAAGACAGCAGCCCACACAGACAAGGAAGACGCAAAGGGGAAACTCAGAGTACTTGAAGAAGCGCCAGCCTATGAGTTCTGCGGAGTTTCCTTCCATGAGTTCTCTCTGGTGAAGGAGAACTGACTCACACTGCTGCCTCTGGTTTTGTAGAAACAGCCTATCAGCCAATGACTTGGAGCTGCCATGGGGACTGGCCCAGTCTCTAGAGGCATCAGGGAGGCCAGAGCAGTGAGGGGCTGAGTACATGTGCACTTGCAGACCACCAGGAGTCTGACAGGAGAAGGGCATGCAGTGCCACCCTCCTGTTTTCTCCACTCTTGCCTGCGGAGTCTTTCAGCAGTAGAACTTGACAAATGTCAACACTTACGGCAATGCTCACAAACCTCTGTCGCCCAACTTGGCTTCTGCTCCTAGCCTAAGCTTTCTGGAGCCAAGGGCATCTTTTATATCTCTACTAAGCACCTGACAAGGCCAGGGCAGAACTGGAAGTATACAGCAAGGTCTGGGAGGGATTATTCATTCTCTCTTTCCATAAACCCTTCCTTACACTCTCAGACTGTTCCCTTTATCTCTCAACTCTCAATGGCTGATTTATGAGCAATTCCCCATGACTTTATTTTCATGTGGTCTGGCCATCTCTCTCCAGCCCACTGACACAGCCCCATCTCCCAGATCCCCAGATCTCCCCATCCCCATCCCCAGATCACTTGCACAAGTGAAAAGAGCCTCATCCCTGACCCTCTCTCACTCTCAGCCCCCCAGGCCAGCTCCACGAAGCAGTCAGAGTGACCAGAGCAAGTCAGACCACTTCTCTTCCTGCCTGAGACACTTCAACCCCCTGCACTTATACAACGAGTAAAAGCTGTATGTCCAGGTTTAGCTTTAAAGCTCCCTATCAGTGAGTCCCTGTCCATCTCCTCAATTTCATCCTACAGTCCAGTGCCAAAAGGTCAGTGACTGTTCCTGATTCTCAAAGAGGCCATTACCCAATCACTCTTTCATTGCTATCTTCATTCTCTGAAGTGTAGTTATCATTTTTCAAATAGCACATGCGCACATCCCCATAAACTCTACTTACAATGGTATTTCCAGGGCCTACAAGAACAATGAGAACAGACAAGGTCTTCACTGAATATTTTGTTGAAGGAATGAAGACTGACAAGCCATCATTAAGTTTAACATAATCATTTTCTCCTCTGGTGTTGCAAATGATTTTTGGTTTTTGTTACTGTTGATCAAAAAATGCAACAGTTAGCTTAGTCATAAAAATCATGTCATAGGACTAGAGATGTAGCTCAAGTGGTACCAGAACCATGTTATAGATAAGTATCAGTAACTACTGGGGTTTCCTGCCATGGTCCAGGAGAACCCTACAAGCTCAATCTGTAGATTGCACACTCCCACCAATGAGCAGAATGACAAGTGAAGTCAAATTTAATATGTAAATAGTTTTGTCCATTTGGAGGCCAATTTTGCATTAGTCAAGTGGGCTTTGCTGAGAATTGAACGCAATGAGAACGAACTCAGAATAAACAATAATGAGAGCCTGAGACACTCCAGAGGGGCCCGTGTAAGGAAACCACTGAAACCCCATTAAACTTGCAGCTCACCATGGTATTGTTTGTCATTTTTCATTATACTTCTATTTTTTTTTCTTTTTTGGATTTAGGCCTTGCAATAAAACCCTTCATACTTTATAAGCTTTAAAGTAATGGAAACACTAGTCATTGTTGACTTTTGCCCATACCTCAAATTCAATTTTAAAGAGATATCATCAAGGGAGCTAAAAGGCCCTGGGCTCTACTTAAAACAATAGTACATGGAATCATGTCTCCTTAATTCCCCATGTGAGTGTGTCTGTGGCAGACTTATAAAGCATACACTGATGCCAACAATTCTAAGGAGAAAAATTCCTCTGCTTCCAAGATCTAATCCAAAGCAAACACTGCACAGCACGTATGGGTAGGTGTTGAGGGAATGGATGGCTGAGATTTATGTGCAAAGATGAAAAGACCTTGAATATGTATGGCTTGGCTAAGGAGACATGATAACTGCCCTTAAATATTTGACAGGGTAAATACCAAAAGGAAAAGAAAATAACAGCCAAAACTACACTAAGAGGCAATTAGGGGTAACGGGAGTCTTGGACAAACATGATAAAAAGCTTCCTGGCAGGATGGCCTTGCAGAAGGAAGAACAGTTCATCCTAGTCCACGACCAACTTCTGTCCTGGGACCCTTTCCCAAGGTCCCCCCACGATGCCTGGAACAAGGCTGGTTGCCTGACTTTCAACCAGGACAGGATGGCAAGAAGCCGAAGACTGCAGGGAGACAGCTGAGCCAATTGCTTACGCATCTCCCATCTCCATTCTACTGCCTCCCTGAAGAAAAAACTTTCCAGGAGGTCATTTCAGGATTCTCAGTTGGAGCTGAGACTGGGGTTTCCCTCAGGACTCTGGGGACCAGGGGAAGTGAGCTAGACTGCTCACCAGAAGGCCCTGCACATCAGAATGGCTTTGCACAGAGCTGGGGTCCCAAAGGTCAGTGACAACTGAACTGCCTTGGAAACTACTATTTCTGAACCTTCTCCTGGTCACACTTCCTGGACAAGAGCCACACCATTAGCAGAGGCAGAGCTAAGGTCCAGACCTGCACAGTCTCGCTGCACACTCACCTGTGAGTGTTCTCGGCTTTTCCCGAGATCCCAGACTTTAACCTCCGCATCTCCCTGAGAGCCGCACAGACACGACTCTCCTAATTAGCTGCCATTTCTGGCTTTGATGAGGCAGCTGTATCAGTACGCTGGCTGCATGGCTGAAGCATACAAATCAGTCAGTAAGTTGATTAGCTAACTTGAAAATCAACAAGTTCATAGTCCAAAACTTCCCAGAATTTACTACCACAGCTATATTCCAAACCTTTACTAAGTGAATATTTCTAATATTTCTGAGTATTTTCCCTCGAATAAAATGAATGCAATTTCCTTCCTCTTCATGGTGATGTATCTGGAGGATACGATGCAATCACTGGAAGAACCCCAAATTGCTGGAGCTGTGTCCCAACCCGGGTGGGCGCCACTGTTCCCTCAGGGACCCAAAAGTGCCAGATTCATCTGGGAGAACCCCTTAAAAATTCTGGCAGTTGCTGATTTTTTTGTCCATGTAACTTTTCCACATTTTGGTTTATTCTGAGTTACTATCGACTTTTCCCCAGATGTCCATCTATGAATAATACAAACCAACTTGTTCAGATTTAAGTCACCTTAACAAGAATTTACTGACTGTCTTGTAGCAGTGATAGTACTGTTAGGAATAGTAATACTGACCCAACTACCAACATTAAGCCAGTGTCTTCTGGTGTGCTGAACTTTAGGACTCCATCCTCACAACAAACTTATGCGGTGGGTGCTAATAACAAGTCTCTTTCATAAAGGACTCAGGAGAGGCTCACAGAAGTGAAGCAGCACAGCAGTACGGTGAAGGGCAGGGGAACAGGCCGAACAGCAAGTCAAATAAACCACTCACACTTGTCCCCCTGCTGTCTGCCTATCTGCTGTGCCAGTGCAAGAAACTACAAGAGAAAATAAGGTTCTGTGGCTCATAAAGGGCCTGTCATAAACAGGGCAACTAAGACAAACACATGTATCCTTGTATTAGTGCCATACAAGTGCCATGGGAACCAGGAGCCTCAGGCTCAGCAAGAAATCAACAGATGGGGAAACAGACTTGGAAGAAGATGTATCCAAGAGGGACTAAGACCGATCGGGTGAGTGTCTGAGCACAGCTGTGTATAGACAGACCTCTGCACGGTAACACTAGGCAGCTGACTTCACCCACAGGCACTGGAGGCTGAGAAGGTGGAGCAGGCGATGATGCCACCTGGGAAGGCTTTCGCAGAGCTCAAGGCAGCAAGGCACAGCCTTGGACATGGGGCGGAAGGCAGAGGGGCCAACGATGAGGTTCTAAGACCCATCTTTGCAAAGAATAATCATATGCCTGATGATGGCAGTGAGCTCAAGGAGGAAGCTGCTACTGGCTGCTGGAAGAGTTCCTCACCTGATAGCACAAACCATCAAGATTTGTCCCTCTTCAAACGAGTGCACCACAGTTGTCCTCGGTTACCTAGAGCGTTGGAGCATGAAGATAAAGCTGAGAAGGAAGGAGTTACTAGGGGTTATCAAGCAGGGAACACAAAGATTTAATATCGCTGACTCTTAGTTTGAATACTATTCAGTCTTGTTTATATGCTTTCCCAAGTCACAGCATATTTAGAAGCAGCAAAACTAAGAGAAATAGTAGGCATCAGTAACAAAAAGCATCAATGACTATCTGACAAAAAAAACAAGGGCAGAAAGTGTTCAAAGTCCAGAGCAGTCCAGAAACATCTGACCCAGAACTAAACAACCTTGTGTTCTACTTAGGAAATAGTTGTCACAAAAACCTGTTTAATGTGATGAGACAGGGCCACGAAGGAAGTGTTAAACTATAATATCATTCAAGTAGCAGACAGGTGGAGAATACATGGAAGACATATGTCCCACATTCTCAACATTTTACAAGGTGGCCCATACCTCAAGTTTTCAGTGTTTCAAGTATCCGGAAGCTCACAACTGTGGAACACGCACTTGGCATCTGAGCCTGAGGGTGCAATACGCTAGTGCTGATAACGGAACTGTTGGGCTAATCGTTCTGGAATGTGTAGATGTTTCCGACCACGCTCCAATAAAGCACGTCATGATGGGAACTGCTTCGCATTTAGCCTGGAAGAGCCTCTCGTGGCGTACAGCTCTGCGCGGAGCCCCTGAGCACTAAGCCTGAAGCACTAGCTGGTCCTTGTCTCTCTTGGCACCCAGCCCTAAACCCAGTGAGGGAAAGGCCAGGTTTGTCTTGTTCAGTTCTCTATCTTGGGAACTGGCACAGATCCAAATAAAGGTGTAAGTAACACAAAATAAATAGAAAAGTGAAGAAAATCAATTAGGAAAAAACTTCTTCGAAAAACAAATACTGCAAAACCTAATGGTTGCCCTTTGCAACTGGAAAGCCAGGTGAAGTTTCTAACCAGAGGACACGCATTTTCACGGTCTCCGGAAGAGGTGAGGGGCAGCCCCACCCTGCAGAAAGAACGTGCTCCTGGGCCCTCACCATACAGAGCTGAGAGGGGGTGTCCGGGGAGAGAACACCGCCACTGGGCAGACGCATCTGCTACGTGTGTCCTGATGAGCCGCAGAAACAAAAGTACTGCATGACTGGGATCTGCCACTTTGTCATAAAGTACTGAAAGAGATACAGACAACCAAAACTTAAGAAAACCGCCCAGGTAACATCGACACCAAAGAGTCTCTTCTTCCAAGGAGGGTGTGGAAGTGCATTACCATCCTAGTAGCCAGCAACTACAGACACATCACAGACAGCAAGCAGCGGCCTTAGACAGTGGGGTAAAGAGCAGACACCTCCCCTGCTCAGACACACAACAGAGTGCTGGACACTGAGGGAAGAATGACAAAATCCTGGCTGCCAGGCTCCGACCGGTTGCAGCACAGCATGGGTGATAGAGGCCTGGGTGGTATGATTTTTCAGGAAGCTTTGTGGACAAAAGCAGCTTAAACCTAATTAAAAGGAAAAGAGAAGCCACTGGTGATTTTATAGATAAGAAAGAGAATAATGAAAAGCTACAGAGACAAAAATCAAAGGAGTGTAGTGAAATAAAGATAAAGACAGCAATGCTCTGAAAAGATAAGGCAGAAACAGCTTGGTTAGAGTCAGGGGAGACATTACGGGCCGAGGCGAGCGGGAGAAGCAGATGGGGCTGGTGCTTGGATAGGCTCAGGGAAGTCTTCCCTTCTGAATTCCTAAAAGGAGCTGCCTCTTAGGAACATCTCCTAATGAGAAAGTGTAACGTTCAGAACAAATGGCCGCAGTCAGCCCAGGGCCAGGCAGCCCAGTCTCGGGGCTCTCGGTGCATCGGTGCCTCTTGCTTTACCTCACGCCTTCCTCCCAAGCCCTCTGCTGGGTCTTGCTGTGTGACTATGGGATTGACAACCACGACCACCGGAATGCTCTGAAACTTAGCGCTCAGGCCTGCAATGCCCTTCCTTGGGCACTGTCCTCCAACCTCACCACCACCAGGACCCCTTTCCCTCCCTGGGACAGGGACCGAAGCCTCTCGCTTTCTGCTGCAGGATGCGACAGAAAAGGCCACCCTCCTGAGTAACTGTTTCTAGTACTAGTCTCTTCATGACAGAAAAGAAAGATGAGAAACTTAATTGTAGTGCCGTTTGCAATAATCTCCAAAATGAAAAGCTTGAGAGTTAGGAAAAAATATATAGCACCATTTCTTCTGAGAATAAGACACTTGATAATGTGCCTTGACTTTTTCATTTAAAAAGAAATAGATGTCTCTGTGAGTTCATAGTGTTGTGTTTTCTAACTGAAATACAATATTGTAGATATCAGAGCATCAGTAATAAAATTATTACCCATTTTAGCTTGAGTATGAAGATTCTGTCCATTAAAAAACATTTTATCCTACACTTTAAAATGTTACAATAAATCTTGAGCCATAGAACTGTCAGCCACAATGGCAAGAGAAGTTAAAAAAAAACTCCACTCAAACGTATCAGTACAGAAATGTAGCTGGCCCTGTCTATCCATGAATTGCCCATCCAGGTAGTCAGCCAATCTTGAAACAAAAACATCTGGAACTTAAGGTGAGTCTGTATTGAATGTGTCTACTTTTTATTTTTCCCTAAACATATTCCCCAATCAATACAGTCTAATAGCTATTTGCACATACAAGCTTTTAGATCATCTTATCATCCAGAAGTGATTTCAAGCATGCACAAGATACCCATTGGTTCTATGGTGACTCCACAGCACCTTCAATGAGCACCTGCAGGTTCTGGAATTCAGAGGATGAGTCTGCTGCAGGTCCTCTGTACGTCTCAGGTTGAAACAACAAGGGCCAAATTCTAAAACCACAACTATGCTGAACCCATTCAAAGGGCAGCCAAGGAGTCTGCTGAGCGGAATGGATTGCAGTCAAGTTTCACAAGTTTAATTCTTGTCCAAATCTTGAGTGGTCTTGATCAAACGCTGGGGTGAAATCAACTCCTCACTCCAAGAGTGGAACAGTTTAGGGATTTTCTTTTCAGACACAGTATTAACATTCTGCATTCATTTATACTGGAGTCAAGAAAAGGAGACCTGTAACTTTCCATCTGTGGATCTGGCTAGCAAAGCAGAGAGCCCTATGTAAATGCATCTGCTAAATGCTTACAGGATCTGGGCCTACAAGCAGATGCTGCCACCCAGGGCCTGCAGATCTGTGATACATGGAAGGACATTGAAGCTGCTAGTGCATGTCGAGTGGGTCTACATGCCAGTTCTTCCTTGGATGGGGCATAGAGGAGTCTTGGGTCACATAGCATGAGGACTCTAAGGGGTCTACTTTGAAGAAGGAACCTGAATTTTTAAGTCAGCTGGAGTTACAGGTAGCTCAGTAGAGCCGTGCCTGCCGGGCAAGTGCAATGTCCTGAGTTCAACCCTTGGTATAATAAATAAATAAATTAATTAAATTCACGTATTTAAATAAATAAATAAGTCAGCCAAAATGAGTTATTTCTGGTCTTAATATAGTTTCATTGTTTGCCTTGTCCTCTCAGTTGTTGGTGTTCAGTGTAGACATCGGCCAGTTCTGTGTCCAGGGCACGTGTTACAAGGCACTTGTCACATTTAACAGCAGCCCAGGCAGGAGAGAAGCCGCGCCATCATGTAGTTAGCATCTCAAGACACCACCAGTAAGGAAGAGGGAACATCTCTTCCTCGGCTGCCTCTGAAACAAAACAGAGCCCTAAGGAGCACTGAGATCGCATTTCCAAGTTCCTGCTCCCACAGGAACGTTCACTGGGAAAGAAGAGGCAGAGCTTGAGGTTGGGCAGCCAGGGGTCTGACTCCAACCCTGCCATTTGCAGGCTCAGCCACTGACTCCTTCCATGGGAAGTGATAAAGGTCTGACAGCGGCCTCAGCCTGTGTGTGAGGGCGTGAAGACCCATCACAGCCCTGCACGTGAAGTGGACAGCACAGCGCCTGCCCCTCTCAAGGCTCAACCAGTTTTATGACATGACTCAGCCACGAGCCACGTGGATCTGGCAGGGACACTGTCCTCATCACTTTGCAAATGCCAAACCATCCACTGGCTGGAACCTGTATCTCGTTAAAAATATATGCACATTAGAAACTGAACACTTAACATGGTTTAAATAATAAATTTTATGATATGTGTTTCTACTTCAATTTTTTAAAATTATAGACAAGGGGAAAAGTATAATGGAAGCAGTGAAAATACCAGTGGTTTGTGAGAGCAAAGCAGAGTATTAGGGAGTGAACGACCTGGCATGACACTGCTATGATACATTATATTTCTAAAACAACTGTAAAACTACACTACACAAAGAGTGGTCCCTAATGTAAATGATGGACTTTAAGGGATAATAATAATCAATAGTCATTCATCAGTTATAAGAAATGTGCCATGTTGGTGCAAGATGCAACAACAGGAGAAATAGAGGGTAGGGACAAGGTATATGGAGTCTGTCATACTTCCTACTCAATATTTTTGTAAATCCCAAACTGCTGCCCCCAAAAAGTATGTTAACTGTTTTTGTAAAAATGAGAAGAACTTGTAATGATTATGCGACATCAAACACATTTACTATGATCTGAAGTACAAACAGAAAACTGGCAAAAGGCTATCTAATCTAGATGGCAAAGGCTATCTAATCATATAAAGTAAAAATCAATACTGTGTCTTTCTCCCAAATGCAGGTTCCTCGACAGCCCTCATAACCTCTGGGATCAGGGTCCTCCCTGCTATAGAGCTGCATCAGACACAGGGTTAGACACGTGGCATGTGCCAGTGCCCAGAGGCTTCCACCTCTGTCCTCTGCCATGCCGTGTTACTTGCTCATCTCAAGAAGAGATGCCAGTGGATAACTCTGATCACACCAGAACGACACGATGGCCACCTCAGCACAAGGCCATCACACCTCCTGAGCCAGTCCACAACTCCTCTTTCCCAGGAGAACTTTGTTTCCAGCTTTCTTCCCCTGGCCACAGCACGGACCCAGTGTGGAGGAACACTCTGTCCGGTGATAAAGGGCAGCAGCCTGTAAATCTTGTCACAAGACGACATGTCGCGGTATGAGTGGCATCCTGTTTTGTGTAAGCTCAAAGTAGCTATCAGAGACACTTAATTTTCTACAAAGCTGTGACTCAAACCCTCAACGTGCAGTGGGGCAGAGGAGGGGCTAAGAGAAACCCTGTAACCAATCGGAGATCCATCCACATTTGGAAAGACCTGGATTCCTTCACGGCAGAGCCAGGGCCAGTGGGCCTGGCGTAAAGCATAAACGTGTTTGGGGAAGTGACAGAAACAGTCACTAAATACCCCACTAAGTAACTCAGACTCTCATATAGAGAAAGGTATTTCTTTTCCAATTCTTCTCCAAGACTCCTAACACAGCAAAAGGAAGGCTCCAGCCAAATATTTTCCTTCAATAGCAGTGATTTAAAACTTGATTCCAAAATAAACTGAAGGGTAAAGGATGTCAATGTTAAAAAAATAAATAAATAAATAAATAAAACAATAAAAATAAAAAACCTGCCAAATACTACTACAGGTTCTACACAGATAGGGCAAAATTATGGAGACTGGACAACCAGAAGCTGTGTCATTCCAACTCAGGTATTTTGCTGTTGGGGAAACTGAGGCTCCCATACCCCCAGAGGAGAAGTAAGTTATAAATAAAGGTCACAGAGGTAATAAGCAGCTCAACTAGACCTCAAATCAGACCCTGCAAATCTGTCTTCAAATTCCCAAGAAATATAAGCCTTTTGGACAGACGGTATCCTAAGCAGAAAAGAACTACATGCGGGAAAAGTGATTTCTTATTGTCAAAGCACAACTAGTTTTTCTTTAGGTTTCCGGCATGCTAAGAACAATGACAGAAAGCAATATGCAGAGCCCAAGCTTCCCCCTTGCCTCACTGATGCAGTCACCAAGTGTCTGAGGAGCCAGGCAGAAGGTGGGAGCCGGAAAGAGAAGCAAAGCTGCCCACAGGCAGACGGGCCTCCCTTCCAGGGACCTTATCTAAGAAGCTGTCCAGACACCAGGGAGGCGGCTCTGCCCCAAGCAACTCTAAGGAGACTGCAGTGTGCTGTGCCCCAGAAGCAGAGGAAGGAACCCCGGAGGGCTCGGGAGGGCACGAGCACAGCGCAGCAGGTCCCCCCAAGATGCACTCGTCAGGAAGGTCTTCTACAAAGCTGTGACTCAAACACTAAACATGCAGGGGGGCAGGGGAGGGGCCAAGAGAGACCGTGTAACCAATCAAAGATCCATCCACATCTGGAAAAGACAGCTCCCTTCTCCACTCTGTTAAGACATCCCAGGCTTCTCTCCTGGGATGCAGGAGGTGCTTTCAAAGGTCAATCTAGCCAGTCATCTGATCAGCGCTGTTCTGATCAATGGATCTGTCATCTCCCCACACTAGTCTGGGGGGAACACAAGATCCGCATCTGGAAGCCTCACCTGCAGGAGGAGGATGTCCTGCTCCTCAGCTCCTGCTCATGACACTCCAGAACCCCGTCCACACCCTACCATGCCATTTCTATGCCCGGGACACTCCAGCCAACCTGTGTGGACAGGCCCCCTCTTCCAAGCCTTTTCTGCGCAGAGGCCAGCTCTATCCCCATCTCCCCATTTTGACAGATCCATACATCTTAGTCATAACACTCAGACCTGCCTCCTCACAGGACAACTTTGTGTGTAGATCTCACGACCAGCTCCAGGTGACAACCTTCTCCACTCCTGAAGCCACCTTCCTCATCTGTAAAAGATGCAATACCTGCCAAGGACACAGTCAAGACTCAGGAAAGGCTCAATGGCTGGTAGTTGTGCAGCCCAGGATACTCTAGCATAAACATTTTAAAATACCTGTAAGTGATGCAGGAACATTGTACTACTCCTGTGCTATTTTTACATATTATGAAAACAGATACCCTATGGATGATGGTGGGCTCAAATCCAAGGTAATATATTTGCTAGGTACATGATCTTTGGCAGGTAACTTACATGCATCTGTGAGTCAATTTCCTCCTCTACAAGACAGGGAAATAGTAATATCTGCCCCTTAATATTACTGTAAAGGTTAAATAATCCAGACATGTAGTCTGAGTAGAGCCATGCCTGGCCATTGGAAATATTTACGAAAAGTTATTTGTTACGCTATTAATTTGATAGTATTATTATTGACATATGAATTATGTTAGATAACAAGAATATACAAATAAAATAAAATAGAGCCTTACTCTACCATGGAGGTCAGAGGAAGTACACTGAATTACATACACAACGCAAGTACCAAACTAGGAGCTAGACAAGGTACACATTTGGAATCTACCAGAAGGGTCAGCAGATGGCTGAATGGAGAATGTTCTCAATATCTAGCAACTTATAACCATTGGAGATACTTCTAATTGTTGCCAACCTCTCAGGGCTTTGAGGTCCTACAGAAGGGGATGCTAGTGGTGATAATGCCAAGCTGATAGTCACAGACTTTACATTGCTTGTGCAATGCCAGCACATCCATGCATTCCAGATGACAAGGTGCACTAGCCCTCCTGGCACCTTCAGGTCAGAGGTAAGACTGGGTGCTGCAGCTCTGACTGTGTCACTGTGTCTACACTGCACCTGCAAGATCTGTCGTCTCTGCACACAGCCTCCTCACAAGTGTGCCTCACTGACCTAACTGGGAGAAGGTGGGAACTACAGTGTGGCACTCAGCTACATGGTCAGGGAATCTCGTGGGAGGTGGAGCGCCCAGGGCAGCTGGTTAGTCACTGGCAGAGCCTGCATGCTGGGCAATGGAGAAACAGACAGAACAAGCACTGGCAGCAACTCGCACAAATGCCACATCTGCACCTGGACTTCTTTAACAGTAAGGGTTGAAAACATAACTCAATGATGCTTACATGTCATAGGGGATTTGCTAGCTCACATGGTAAAAAAGACCAGAGATGGGATCTTACAGTGACCAGGGAAAGTCTTTGAAAACTGACATTTGATCAGAGACTAGAATAAAGTGCAAGGCAAGGTCAGCTGCATGGCTCTCTGGATGCTAAAGATTCCACGTAAGAGGCAGCTGGTACAGAAGTGCAGGAGGGACATGGAGGAAAGTGACTAAAGGGGAAGGCAACCAGAGGGACGGCCAGGATGGGAACAGGACCAAAGCAGCTCAGACTGTATACACTAGGGTAAGACTCTGGTGAGTTACGCATTAGACAGGCTCAGCCTGGTATTGTCCCCATTTGCACTTTGTGGATTAAATGTCAAGAAGGGATAGATCTTCATGCAAAATCAAGAAATAGAGTGATGCATACTGTGTAGAGGGAAGAATACTCATCAGCTGGTAAAAGAACACCGTAATCTGACAGTTCACTCCCGCTGGGAAAAGCCACACTTCCCACTCACAAAGCATTATAACTGAAGGTCTACTGACTGATGAACACATAAGCTATGGTACATCCATAGAATGGGCACTCCGCAGCACTACAGCATCCAAACACCTTCCCCTTTCAATTCTTCTGCAATCAATTTCTAAACAACTGGTTTTTGTCTTATTGTATGCTTACTTCTTTTCGAATATATAAGGCATATAGGTTAGTCTGATCTATCAGAGCCATTTGCTATTTTTTCTTGATGATAAATGAATTTTTAAAAGTACTATCAACAGGAAGTGTTGCCAGGAGCCCTTCAGGAGGCTGAGGCAGGAAGACTGCCAGAGCCCAGCACGTCAAGGGCAGCCTGGGCAACACAGTTAGATCTGGCTTCAAAGAAAAAAGTTCTCAACAACTCTATAAATTACTATTAAACATATCAAAAGTGAGATATATTATAAGATGGCTGGAAGGGTAAATACATGGACAAATACGTGATAAAATGAGTACACTTAGTGGTACAAATGAAGAATGGATGTTTTGGGCAAAATTATTTTTATTTTGCTATATGTTTGAACATTTTCATAATAGATGTTGGGAACAGAGACCATTACCTTTCAAGCCTAAATAAATAACACAGTTAGAAATAATATTTTCTAAGTACTTTTAGAAAATCAAGAGGATTAACATGCCTATAACTTGTTTTTTCAACATTGTTTTTCTCTCAGTATTATCACATTTCCTTACTTTAAAAGTAAGATAATCACTGTGACTTATCACATTTGGAGAAATCTTTCCTCTAAAAAAATAGCCTTCCAGGATCACTAAAGAAATGTATGTAAAGTAATAACTGATTATCACAAAAATATGTATAGTTTACCATAAATTAGATTCTTTAAAGCCACAAGAAAAATAGAGTTTGATGGACTCTCACAGGATGGTGAAGTTAACAGGAGCTGGAGGAGTCAGGGGTCGTCTGAACTCCACCCATCACAGTGCATCTTTCAACCCCCTTACAAAGGACAGTGTCGGAGCCTCATGGAGCTGTTAACAAATGAGAATTTACACAATTTTTGTAGCTAAAACAAATCTGCCTGTCCACTCGCTCTCTGAACACTGACTGGTATCCACACTATGGGAGGCTCTGGCCACCTGGTACTTAGCGCACGTCCAGCACTGAGACCCAAGTTCCACAGCATTTTCTCCTCGCCTCCCATGAGTCAGGTCACTCCTGCCCTCACTATGTAACAGACTGTCCTGCACCCCAGAGAAACAACCTTCCTGCAGTCAGACAGCTCTCGAGAGGCAGAATGAGGACGTGAACCTGGATCCAGGATGCAGCAGAGCCCATGTTTTCCACCAGGTAATCAAGTGGAGCTTCGGGTCCACATTCTTTGGAAGGGATGCCTTAGGAATTTGAGAAACACAGAACAGCATAAACTGGTGATCACTAAGGACAGGCATTCCCTGGCCCATCCTCTAACCCGAGCCCAAGAAGACCCGAACAGACACAGAGGAGGGGGGGCTGCAGGAAGGAGATGTAGAACAGATACAGAAAGAAGAACATGACTCGGAGTCATCTTCAAGGCAGGTTTATCACCTTTTTACTATGGCAACAGCAACACGCTCACAACCTGTTCGGTTCATAAAAGAAAAACAGAGCATATGTGTCACAGTGGGCTAGCTCATGTTTTCTTTCTGGCCCAAGGTAAACAAGTTGTGCTGTTTAATTCCTGCGTACCCATCACCTAAGCCATTGGAGAAAAATATCGCTCCCAAATGTTTTCTTACTGCAGTGCCTTTGTGCACCGGTGATTGCTGTAATTTAACCTCCATAATAAAACAGAATCATCACTGGATGACAATTCATAGCACAGTTTCAGAACTGTTTACTTCTTCCATCGAGCTGCACTGTGATTGTGATTTACTGGTATTTGTCTGCCTCTGAAAAGCGGCTGCACAGCCATGCCAACAGCCATCAGGCCAGACAAGGCGCCTGTCTAAGGCACCTATACATTTTGGATGCAAAGGGTCACGCTACATCTTAAGAGCCAGGAAGGGGTCTGTAGCTTGACCTGCTGGTGTGGATAATAAAACAGATGAGGAAGCATTCCAGTGATATGCCTGTGCACCATAATGCCTTGCATCTTCCTGGTAAATCATGCTGAAGACAGACATGAAAGCCTAGTGTTATGTTACATCCCCACTGTAAGAGGCAAGCACTGCCTGCAATGAGGCCGATCAACAGGCTGACTTCAGGGAGGGAAGGCAAGAGGGGCCATGGGGTAATACACATGCAAACACACATACATACAAACACGCACGCACGCACGCAGAGGAAGGAAGCAAGATAAGATATGGGACTTCAGAGACAAGTAAAAGGCCAAGTGTTAGAAGGAGCCAAAGGGCTGCAACTACAAACCTTCCTCCACTCCAAAAAAGACTCAACTTAACCCTCCCAACAGAACCTTGAACTATCTCAGAGTGACTCAGTTTTCAGCTAACGTAGGAGACCCAAGCAATGCAGGTGCTGTCCATGAATCAATCAGAAGTGCTCAAGTTTAAAGGACTCCTTAGGACAAAGATGGTGGCGCAGCCACGTAAAGAACAGACGCGTGCCATGGGATCACATAGATGGGGTTTGTATCTGCTCCGCCCTACACTCTCTCTGTGACCCCAAAGCCTGGATCACCATGACCCTGGAGGACCCTCATCACCCAAAAGAGGCAGTGATGCTATTGCTGAGGTTTGAACTTGGTCCCCCCCACATTCAGGGGCTGCCAATGGTATGAAGAAGTAGGGCTTTAAGAAGTGATTAGTCCAGGACAGCTGACCCTTGGGAGTGAGGCTTGATGGACAGAGCTGGCTCACTTCTCTTTCTGCCTCCTATATGTGAGGACAGAGCAGGAAATCGCTCGCCAGATGGTGGGAGCTGCATCCTGGACTTCCTGACCACTAGAATGTGACAGAATAAATTCTCCATGAAGAATCATACTATAGATGCTTAAAGCAGACTAAGAAAACTCCAAACTTGTAAAGGTGTTGAAGAATCAGAATGTAAGACTGTGCATAAAACTCAAGGTGGGAAGCCAGGTAAAAGGAAGTGAGTATGAAATGTTCACTATGAATAACATCAGTCTACCTCCGTACTATGGCTACAACCCCAGGTATGTGCATGCCACCATTACCATGCACTGAATCAGCCTACACGCTGCATGACTGCCCATCCACACATCCCTCAGTCAGTAAAGCTGAGGTATTCATATCCTTAGCACACAATTACCCCTGACCCACGCACGGTTTCTTGATAGATATATTTGCCCCTTCACCTCAATCTCCACCCCTCCCCCACTGGCATCTATCCCAATAGACTTGATGAAAGTCTTTAATTATTCATGCACTGATATAAAATGCATAGTTATTTTGTTTTCCACATTTTAATTTATATAGGTACTGCTATGCTATAAACATTATTATGTTTCTTATATTTTATTTCCCAGAAGATGACTGTGGGTTGTTACACGTACTTCCAGTTCACTGCCCTCTCTGACCACATCCACCACCTCAGATCTGCCCCTAATGGTGGAGTGCAGGACAATCGCCAACTCCGCTCCAAATCTACGCTGCACGGACACTCTCGCCTGCTCTAACTGTATTGCTTTATATCAGCTTACCTAACTCATAAAAGTTTCCTATATTTGTCCTAACACAGATGGAAATGCACATATCACTATTAAAACTGCCAGGCAGTTAGATCCCATTAGAAAGCACCTTTCTGTTCTTGGATGATGAGCTCAGGTAATACTCTATGTTCTTATGTAAATATCTGCTTGATTGTCCACTCTGCCTTCCCTCCAAGGGGCAAGTGCAGTCAGAGGACCGAGGAGAGCCCGGAAGCACATCTCCTGGGGCTCTGGGTAACAGCAGAGTGGGGTCTACTCCACCCTGACATTCCGTCCATCCTCCATACCCCATCCCAGCCAGGCTGCTGGCAGCCTGGGCAAAACCAGAGGCCTTCTTTATGGACAGGACCCTCCCCGCAATGTACTGGTGATAACCCACAAGCAGAAGTGAGCAGGGATTCTGAACAGGAAGCATCTCCTACAAATTACCATCCTGGACAACACTTGCCATAGAAAAGAATTCTTAATTTTTCTGTTACACTGTATTAACTAATAATAATAGTCACAGCATGGTATTTCAGCACAAGTATGCACTGCATGCTGATCCTATCATGGTGATTAAAATTTTTCTTTCCTTATTCCTGCTTTATGTTTGGAAGCATCAAGCTCCTCCATTTTAGATCTTCATAAAATGTGTAACAGGTTATTATGAACTGTAGTCTTCAGAGAACTAAATTTTAAACATCCTCAAATTTTAATATTAAGGGTTCTGTCATATGTATACTTTTCTCACTGAGTATACTAATACCAGAGCAATTAAAAACAGCACTAATCTTAATGAAGTAGAAATACTATGTACCAGGCACTGGGTTAAAACACTTCATATAAATTTCTTCATATGATCTTCAGAGTAACTCCATTAGACAGGTCATGTAACCCCAGTGTATAACGGAAGTTATTATTGTTCAGGGCATTTAGATAAACTAGGTAAGATTATTTGGCTGGCAAACAGTGGGATCTGAATCGAGTGTTTGGTGCCAAACCAGAGCCTGCTTCTGGTCCGACACACTATATATTTACATATGCAAATAAAAACAAATCACCACTTAGGAGTCCTCGCCATTCCATGCTGGCGCCGCTGTGCTGTGCTCCCAGCTGACCCTCCAATCAGTCGAGTCAGCTGCGTGACAGCTCCCCAAGTTGGGATAAAGTCTCACACCCAACCCGCTCCCAAGAGTCACAACCTTGCCACACATTCCTATGTCCGACTCATAGAAAAAGAAACAGGACGGACTAGGGTCTTGTGGCCAGTAAACAACACTACCCCAGGTCCGCCCGGCCCGAAGCCCACTACACCCATATCTTCCCAAAGGGAAGACTGAATTTCTAAGTACAAAGATCAACAAATCGCATGGGCAAAGCCCCAGTGTTTGCATTTCGATGAGACGGTACCTCCAGAGGCTGGCCTTACTATGCGGCTGTGACAGCAGGCCAATGCCAGGCCACTGCTGAAAGCCCACAAATTAGTCTCCTTAGAACTGCCTTCCGAGACCAAGACCCAGTGGGACACAGACCTGAACAGTGACAGTCCTTCTGGCCTCCCAGGAGGTCCCCTGTGCCCACTCAACGGTGACAGGGAAGGGTAGACTCCTCAAAATAGGACAGTCCTGAGTTGGCCTATCTGCTAAACGTAGCTGAAAATAAGCAACGGCGCTTTGGCTGAAGTAAGCTTCACAGAGTAGTCCCAGCCCAGCAAAGGCTCCTGCCACTTCCCAGCACTCCCTTCGAGTGTGGCCTGGGCTCCGGCTCCAGGGGCTGCACACAGAATCTGCTCTCCCAGCCACCAAGGGCAGTCCACTGGAGGACGGGCTGGACCCAAAGGGGCTCCATCCCCCACTGCCCCTGGAGGATGCCTCCCTGCTCTCTGGTAGCTGAGAGGGCAGCACATTCGTGAGGGAGGGCAACACAATCCTGGGGGAAGGGGAAATGTAATGAGCCCCAGGAAGAGGGCGGCCCGCACAGCAGGGCAGCCACCCTAGACCGAGAGGGAAGGGAGGCGACCTCCGTGTGCTGAGACAGACACAGACCGTCCCCCTCAGGTCGATGCACAGAGGAGCGGGAATGTCCCAGGACTGCTAGCCTCCTGCAGAGATGCAGGGATGCCACAGGGCACAGAGGGGACCTGACCACCCTCTGCCCTGCTGGGAGGTGAGAGACGCAGTCAATACAGACAAAGGTCCACCTTTTTTCGAGGGGCCCCACTTTGCAGATGTCACGACTACAGCCACTTCCTCCTTCCCTCCAGGTCACCCTATTCGCAGTCCCAGGCCCAGGCAGGCTGTTCTGCAGCCACAGCATCCCCTTGGCCAGCAGTCTGGCCTGGTGGATGCTCCCCTTTCCCTCTCTCCCTGCATGGGGGCCTCTGGAGGAGCCAGGACTCAGTTTCACAGCTGTCCCCACACTGGAACCTCTGACTTGGTATCTGTGTCTCCACTGGCCTGTGAGCTCCAGGGGGGGAGAAGCGGCTTTTCATCCTTATGGCTGAAAGTCTCGTCAGTGGGAGCCCCAGACTGACACAGCTCACAGCCCACCATGTGGACTACACGGTCAAGGAAAGGCTTGGTGGGCAAACATTTGCCCTGCACACAAGCATTAAATGGGCTGGAGCAGTGTTGGACAGGAAGATGAGACAAGTAAATTGCATCTCTATTCTCAAATCTTTCTCTTTTCCTCCTGGAAATGATATTCTCAAAGAAACACACACTCCATTCCCCTTGGAACAGGCATGAGCACAAAGCATTACTCAACCATCCGACTCCCCGCTGTGGTTACAGACTCATCAGGGAACCGGAATTTGATTTATACACACAGATATGTTTCAGAGGAGTGTGGGGAGATCCAGAGCACACCCACGTGTCTACACGTGTGTAAAGTACCTCAGGAAAGCAGCCTGAAGACGGCAGCAAAACACTGGGTGCTGGGTCTTCAGGGCTGGGTCAGTAATTAGATGACTGTGATTTCAACACTGACTCTCGGTTATTAACAAGTTACACACTGACAGACATCACAGAGGAGATGTGAGAATCTAATTTAAAGCCATCGACTATGCAAATGTGAAATTTCAAAACATATAAATGCGCCATACTGTGATAAAATGGGAGGATATATGGGGCTAATTTCTTCCTGTTAATTCTGCTAAAATAACTCTTCTATTGTTGTGTTCCTATCACGGTGAGCTCTTTAGGTTGTGGTTGATGTCGGCTTAATGTTCTTTTTTTCTCGAATGAAGTCTGATGAATTACTTCTCCCACAAAGTGCCTGCATAGAGAGATAAGTGCCACATTTCCACAGCAGCTCCTCTGAGCATTTTTCATCTCCCTCTCCACATGGGAAATGTGGAGCTCCACAGACACCATCCTCAAACAAAAGTGGCAGTACAAAAGTGTGGCTGGGAGACAGAAAGGGGCCACTGGCATTTCTGCTTCCAGGTTCTGTCAATGAGACTAGACAGGAGTTACGGACATGGATCAGGTCTTCTTTGACACTGGGAGAAAAAGAAGGGCTTTTGAGGAGTGAGGGCCTACAGCAGGAGCTCAAACCTTCTCGACAGGCCTCTCCTGCTGGCTACATCCCCAGTCTTTCTACTGTTTCCTAAGTTGCCCAGGACAGCCCTGAACTTGCCTCAGCCTCGGGCTAGCTGGACTACAGGCATGCGCCACCGAGCTGGCTCCTATGTCTTTGCGTAATGCTCTCTCACCCTAAGTCATGGGAACGTTCTTCCTTCTTCCTGCACCAGCTCCACAGTCAGGTCGCTTCTGTGATATGACACGTGAGGCACAGCAGAGTGGCCAGCCAAGTGAGAAGCGCTCAGTACCGTGAGGACGATGACACTGAAGTCTATGTGCCAGTGACAGTGCTGGGCTGGGGATGTAACTCACAGAGGGAAATGCAAATGCTGTAATGTCCTCCACATGAGCTGTTGACCTTCATATAATCCACACTGTACTATAGTTATCAGGTGAAGTCGCAGTCCCAGTCCGCCTAACACTGGGTTGTGGGCAGAACACTTCGAGGCCGGAGCAGAAACATGAGCGCCTGGAGCCTCTGGTCACAGTACCCGGGCAGCTCACATGGTTGCTGCCTGGGAGCCCCAGACGGCTGTACTTTTCCTTCTCAAACTTTAAATTTGGCTATTTTCATATCACTTCATGTTTTAATACTTAATTCTTTATTTCTCCTGAAAGCTCATAGGCGCTGAGTAAGAGATGGCCACGACCAGGCCTGGCAGGGAGTGATGTGTGTGCAGTTCTGGCACAGGTGACCCTTTCTTGTCTCCCCAGGAAGCGGCTGCCCCGCATGTGCACACACTCTTTCTCACACACACAACTCTAGGAGGATGCACTGACTTCACTCTGTTCTCTTTTTGACAAGCACAGGCCAAGTGTTCCACCTCAAATTACACTGTCTTGTGTAACACCAGCCGGAAGCCTACTCTGACCTCCCCACGTAGACCACAAGAGTCCCAGACCCTGGCAACAGCAACCATGGGACAGACCACTAGCAGAACAGGGGAGGGACCCAGCGACATCTGGGAAGTCCTCGCAGAGACAGGTGGCCAGCTCCACAGCTCCCAGCCGAGGCGCAGAGCTCCTCCTTTCCCCAGCTTGTCCACCACATGTGCCTGGGATCTTCTGTGTTCTTGGTGCAGCTGGCCTCTTCCACTTGCTTCTCAGTAAACCCTCAGAGCCACTGAGCACCTCTGCCAGGTGATGTATCCGCAGAAACCCCTTTTTGAATCCTAGTCATAGCCGATGCAGAGATGACCATAGGCAACTGTCAGTTGTGCTGGACAAGGAGTTGGCCTCCTGACAACCACCCTGAGCTATGTTCCTGAGCCACAGTGGGTAAGAAAGAGGGGGCAGAGCTTATTCCTCAGGATCTGGCTTTCCTCCCCAATTGACAAGCAAAAACTCAATTAAAAATCTCCCCGGGAAAAAGTGCACATCAGCTCCTGGGAGTCCACAGCATTACATGTCGCCTACCCGAGCAGCAGGCACGGCGGGGATACACAACGCGTAACGTCCCGGCTGATCTTTAACAAAGACTCTGATTACTCGTCAGGGCTGTCATCTCTCTGCTGAATGCAACGCAAATGAAACACCAATGAATTCCTAACTACCTTCTCATTTTTCCCTCATAATTTAATTTGGAAAACATAAATAATTTCACTGTGTCTGCAGGCCTCACTGCTCCTCACCTCCACACTGGAAACTGAGAAAAAGGCCAGAAAGCTACGACAGATACCAGCAACACATCCACAGTGACACATACTCAATGTACATTCAAAATATTTCTGAAAGCCCTTAATTTGTTGCTAGTAATTTATACAATTACAGCTAGTGGTCTTTTACCATTATTATTATGGCTTTATTCTGTCATTTGGATCTATTGATGGCGACACCTCAGTGATTCACTGTAATTTCCTCCCATCCACAAACTTTTTACAATTTCTTTCACTTGGACTGAATATGTATTAAGTAGGATTATTTTCTACCTAGCCCACTGCACTGAAACAACAACATACTACTCTTTAAAAAAAACACCCTGAAACTGTAACAGGCACTGTGTTGCAATACTACTGTGACCCCACCCCATCCACCGTGGGGCAGTCAGGCACTGTGCAGAGACTCCACCTGCAGGCTGACACAGGCTCTGCCCGGACAGCGCACCAGGAGCTCAGCGAACTTCAAGGCTCAGGTTGTGCCTCTGCATGTGTGTCTGATGGGATACAGTAACTACTGAGGCTAATGCTGCAACCCACGCTGTGAATTCACATAGGACCTCCACAGTAATGGGTCTCTGTTTACCAGGATGCCTGGTCCCCCTAGTATTGATCAAAACCACTGGAAATCTTTCAAAACTGAATTTTGCAAATGAAGAATAAAAATGTGAAATGAAAGTGAGAAATATGATTTTGAATGACATTTCACATTGAGTGCAAAACAAATTTTTTCTTTTTTGTTGCACAATACAAACTGAATGAAAACTCCCCTGTGACAGAGGGAAAATGGATCACCTGGTCGGGCACAACATATAGGAAACGGTACGATCTTGCCTGGACCTGTGTTCTTCCACAGCACAGGGTACTCATCTCCCAAAGCCCTGCCATGACCAGGGTGGCAAGTTCACGCATCTGCAGACCTGCCTGGGCATCTCCATGGGTCCTCGGGACATAAAGGGACACAACCCATCAGGCTCCCAGTCCTCATGGCACTGCGGTTCGTGTGAGGCTCAAACAGGAAGCATCAAGAAAGTGTATGCAAATTTCAAGACATTTCATAAGGAAAATCAAAGGATGTCACAGTGGATGCTGGTGGGATGATGGGGCAAGAACTTGAGATGCATGCTCTGACCCAAGCACTTGGCAGCTGGGACGCCACCGAGCTAGGACGGTGAGGTCGACATCACTGTACAACTGTCCTGCAGGACATCCAGGGAGTGATTCTCCCACTGATGAGTAGCAGCTTGTTCCATTTCTCAGGGGGAATGAGCTTCCCATGCTCACCAACTGCCTCGCGGGAAGACATGTTTGGCAGCTCCACAGGGACAGGTCTCAGCTCTAGTGTCCCAGCTGTGACCAAAACATGACCCAGCCAGGGAGCAGTACAGGAAGCAGAACCACGGTAACACTCAAGTTTTTTAGCTTAATGAAAGCCTGCCAAGACTGACTCCCTCCGCTCTCCTCTCTGAAAAAGATTAAGATTCAGTTCCAACCAGTCTCTTCATTCATAGATACACAATTTTTAAATGTTTTGCATAGCTGTCAATTATTAAAAAGAAATAAAGGAATAAGGGAGAGGGGTAAGAGGAAAAGAAAGAAGGAAAGAGGAAGGGAGAGAAGGAAGGAAGGAAGAAGAAAGGAAGAAAGGAAAGGACTCGGCAACTTGGGACCCATAGGTTGCCAGACAATGAGAACCTGGAAAGGGTTCTGTCCAGGGAAGAGCTGTAGCAAGCTGCTTCTCCTGCACTAGTGACTTCTCTCATCAAAATCTCTAAAACCCCTGAACAGCACAATTCCCAGTCACTGAGTAGCTGGAGTTCCTAGGTATGATGGTTTAAATACTGTGTCCCCAAAAGACTTGTATTTGGAAGGCTTGATCCTCTCAAAGGCAGTGATGTTTAGAGACAAGGCCCAGTCAATCTGATTATAAAGCCTTTCATATTATCATCAGATCAACCCAGGGATAAGATTTTAATTTGACAGCACTGTGGGAGGTGAACAAAACAGGAAGTGGGGACCAGGTTTCGAGAGTGTATGTAGTCTCCACCAGACTTTGGGGACTGTCCTGCTGCCTGGCACCTTCTTCTCTAGCCCTTTCCTTTTTAATGTGTTTCCTTGTCTCCATGAGGTGAGCAGCTTCTTCTGCCGCACCTTCTGACATAACACACTGCCTCCCCTCAGGACCCTGATCATGGAAGGCACCACTGGAAACATGAGCCAAGTGGGGGGTCAGAAAGGACGTGCTAGGGCAACAACGATGAAAGGAAATAAAGTAAAAGGAGATAGTATTATTAGCCTGATAGGGAACACATGCCAAAAGACTAACAGACAAATATGGGAGAGTACAATGCAGCATAGCACTTTTCTCACTGCTGGGAAAAATACCTGACACCCCAAGTTTAAGTGGGAAAGGTTTATTCAGCTCGTAGTTTGCAGAGGTTTCAGTCTATAGTCAGCTAACTCCAAGGCAGAGTGGAAGAGGGGCAACAGTTTCTGGTGGTGGAAGGAAGCAACAGCAACAAGGGAGGTTAACAGTGTCTTTCTACCCCTTTCGCTTTCCAGACTACTTGGGTGAGTAGCATTCATTCACCTTGAATCCCAGGGCCCTCAGAGTGAGCCCCCCCCATGAATCAATTCTAGCATCACACACTCTAGATCCAGTCACCTCTGGAAAAGCACCCCCCTAAAACCAGATAAGGCTTTGGGGAGCATCTAGGCACAAGTCATAACATGTACCAACCACACAGGTGGGAGCACCAGGCAATCTGGCAATGCAGACCAGAAGCCACTATTTGGCATCAAATAAATAGAAGTCTCTCTGCAAGAGAACGCATTATGTTACTGCCTATCAGAGTAACACAGCACTAATATTCACTGGGAGAAAGGCTTCCTGAGAACACCAGAAAGTGGACTGACATGGCTCAGATCTAGAATGTCCCCCCAGCCTTGCATGTCTCAGGGATGGGCATTTGGAAGGTGACTGGATTACAGGATGCTCTGCTCAGCAGTGATCTAACCCACTGCCGTGTCACAGCTGAACATGCTGTCAGGAGGCGGGCTGGCTGGAAGAGGCAGATCACGTGCCATGACTGGGAGAGCTATTTCCCCTCCAAACTGCTTATTTTTCTCTTGGCTCCTGGCTGCCATGGCATGAGCAAGCCCTTTCACCAGGCTGTTCCTGCACATAAGCCTGCCAACAAGAGATGGAGACTTCTGAACTGCGACCAAAATAAACCTTTCCTTTGCTGAGCTGTGGTGTCAGGTATTTTATCCTAGCAGCAGGAAAGTGACAAAGTCACAGGTACACCGTCATGAAAGATAATTATAAATAAAAAGAGACATCCATAATATGTTGAAAAAATTTAAAAAATTTTTAGCTACAAAAAAATCCAGCCCTTTATAAGTTCACACACACACACAATACATGTGCATAAATAGAAAAAAAAATCTGGAAAGTTGAGAAATGTTTAAAAACAAAAAATACTAAGTATCTTCTAATATCACTTAGTCTTCTTGGTCATTACTTTCTCCTTGATCATTTTCTGCACACTTTTGCCTTTGACGATGAACATATATTACTTGTACAGTTAGTAAAAACAAAACAAACTACATTACAAAAAAAAACATGGCTATCTTTTATGGAGGTCACACAAAACACAAAGCAAATCTTCCATAATGCTCTGAAAATGGAAGACTCTTAGTCTTTATTTGGGAAAGGGTCAGATAACCACAGGGTCAGAGCTGGTTTGCCATAGTCATTCCACCTACACAAAAGTAATTTCTACAGGCCAGCCTCCTCAGAATCAGGAAGCAAGCTGCAACACCTTGCCCTAAGCCAACCCAGCCTCAAAACTCAAGTAGAAAAACTGAAATTTGAGGAGACAAGGCGAGCAGTCAGGGCACAGCAAATCCAAACCTCCTGGGACTTCCTGTGCTCCTTCGTAGGGAACTGGCCCTCTTGGGAGGAGGAGAAGGCACACTCTCTTTGTGGGTGAAAGGCTCAGAGCTGTCGTGGATTCTCAGGGGACTCAGGTTGGTGCCATCTGAAGTCCACGAGGGGAAACTCCAGGCCCATCTGGGGTGAAATCCACCAAGACTAAGTAGTTTAAAGTAGTTCTGCCCTCTAATTGTGATAGCTCACAATTCCCACCAAAACTGGCTAGTGCAGATTAGTGGATCTTTAAGTTTCTTCTGGTTTTCTCATTCACATTTTCTTACAGGCATCCACTATCCCTGGACGACCTGGGCAACACAGCAAGTGACGGTGTACTCAGGGGAGAGCGCTCAGGGGTCTGCATGAGGGCGGGGGCGGGGTGGGGGGAGTTGGGGGGAGTGGGCTGCACAACTTGCCAGTCAAGGTAAAAAATAGTTTCCACCTTCTTCATCAGTAATTCAAAACAAAACACTTGTTTTCTAAAAACAAATTTACTCATCTTTGAGAAGTAAGTTTTGAAATTCTGAGGTGAAATCGGAAACGCAAAGGACGTAGCTCAGTGGTACAGGATGTACTTAGCATCGCAAGGCCCCTTTCAGAAGAAAGAAGAAAGGTAAAAGGAAGGAGGAGAAGAAGACGAGGAGGAATAGTGGAAGAAAAGGAAGGAGTAGAGAGAAGCCAAAGGAAAAGAAGAGGAAATAAGAATAATTTAGACACACTCTGCGATGTCTTTTGCCCAAAAACAGCTCTTCACAATGTTTGACTATTTCGGCTCCTGAGAAACACTCAGCCCATTTTGCATTTCATACCTAAAGAAGAAAATTAGTGATGCTTAAGAAGCTTTCTTTGATTTAGACATCTGTAAAGAAAATCATTCATTTCACTTCACTCAATGAGTGAGTGGCCTTTCACGAGTGCGCCCTCACAGCGTTCACCAGCCTCCAGCGAAGAATGGGTTCTGAGGCCAGCAACGTCCATCTGCCCCATAGCTGTGTGTCCCTCAGAGAGCTTCCATTCTCCGTAGAGTATGCACTACCTGACAGCATCTTGCTCTCTATGCCCCTGTGCACGTATTTACACAGGAACATAGGCATGCTCTATAGTAGACATGCACGAGTCAAAAGCAAGCTAAGGAAAGTTGCTTTAATGGTGCCCTCCAGCTTTTTTGGAAGATTGGCTTAAATCTCTTCTGCAAGGAGAAAAAAATCCATTTTTCTGAGAAGGTAAATGTTTATTAAATGCAAATACTGATATTCGTTACCTAGGAAAAACGTTTCTCTGTATGTGGAATTTCTTGATAAAAAGCTTGCAAGTCCCGGGTTTCTCCAGATAAGGCCCTATCGGGGAACTGATGCGTGAATGCACTGAAATTGAATTACTGTACAACAGCAATTACTTTCCACAGTACAGCTATAATAGGAATCAGTTCCGCAAGGAACAGCAGGTAGCTATAGGAAGGGGAAAAACTTAATGCAAGATCTAGCCAACATCAGCTCTTCCCAAGAAGTCAGAGTATTTATTTCTAAGCAAAACACTCTTTTTCAAGTGTCTGATTTATCATCTTATCAGTGTGAATCAGAAAATAAGTGAAACTACATTATGTTTATTTACAGGTATAAACCTCGGAGTGTTTTTGAAATTTATTAAATATCTCTCTCGTGCAAGGTTAGAAAACAACAAATTCTTCAGGTTTAGCTAAAACTAGTTTTTCATGTTTCTTCCCAAGCCCCTTGAAGTTTATTCTTTTAAATTCTTTTTATTATTTGTTTGGGGTTAAAAAATATATATAAGTCAAATATATATATAAAATATATATAAACATTTTATATATATTTTATATATATTTGAATGGCAAATAAAACACTGTTTTACTTGACATGCTACCAAAACAGACACTATCTTACAATCTTCCGTTGCCCCCTCTCTCCTTGGGACTTGTATAAGTGGAGGTCTGTCCATCCACCATTTAAGGTCACATGGGGCAGCGCCAGAGCTGAACTAGGGTGCCCAGGAAGCAAGAGGGGCTGAGGTCCGGCCCATCCTCGATGACGTAAGCAGTGCCCACCCAGGGCAGTTTCAAAGAGCCAAAGGCAGAGATGCTCTGCAAACTTCAGTCCTTCTCTTCATCATTTCCTAATGTGTCTCCTTTATTCAGGTTATGAGGCTCCTGTGGATTCTATGGACCACACCACGATCACCAGCCCACGACTTCCTCCAGCCCATGCTGGAATCTGCCCATGACACGTCATCTCCATGAATGGAGATGTCCAGGTTATTCTCTGCCCCTCTAGATTCTCCTCCAACTGTGCACTGGTTATTCCCACTTGGCATTCCCCGAGGGCACAGCTGGGGCTTGTAAGTGATCAACAATTCCTGATAAGTCCTAGTGGAGGGCCAGACCTTCAAGGACAAGGTCAGACAGAGGCAGCCCTCACAACAACTGAGGCCCCACCATGCACACCCACCGCCCTTTTCCTCCCCTCAAGTGAGGACACATTCTCAACACCAGAAACTCAGGAGCAAGGGAAGCTGTGGCAAAGTTGCTTCGTCATCACCCCAGGTGCGCTCTGGATGGTGTCACTTGGGAACGAGGGCCAGTGGGAGACGGTCGGTGCTCACCACTTCCTCCAAACCCAGCATGGAAGTGGAAGCAGCCGCTGTGAAATGCGAATGATTCCATTCCTTGACCGGTCAAAGGAACCGGGAACTTGGAGAAGTGCTCAGCCTCACTAACCTGAAGGCTCCAGGTGAGGGGGAGAATATGGGAGAGCGCGCCTTGGGCTCCACCACTGTGCACAAGGCTAGTGGCAGCACTGCTGCACCACACAACCTAGAGCTGCCTCCAAGTGGATCTGAAAAAATTATTTAATCCACCCACAGCATTAAAAAGTGCTAGAAAATACAGTTAAGAAATGCTGCCATAATGACAGAACCATTATGCTAATGGCAGTTGTGGAAGCTAAGATTATTTATAATTTGCCCACCCGAAAAAAGTTCCACGTAGCCCATTACCAACCAAATGACAGAGGTTATGTAACAGGCAGGCCACTTTGGGTTTCACGTTTACCTCTGACATCTGACAGGCAGAAAATAGGACTTCCTGTGATAGGATAATTGCACGGTGGAGAGTAATTCAAACAGGGGACGAGCATGATAAAACCACTCTGATTCAACTAATCACTGGGAAAAGCGATGAGGAAAGTGATGAGATCAGGCCAGAAGAGACAGAGAAAAAGTTCAACACTGTTTCACAGCCAGAGGTGACAGACTGTACCGATGGGCTGGGCTCCTCAGAACCTTCCCCAGCCTGAACCACATCTTCCTTCACACATTCCAAGAGGTGTGGTTACAGTGAAATGAATCACTGTTACCAGTTTCTAAGATACTGTCCGCACATCAATGAAAGATTTCCTGACCACTGTTATGAACCAGTGTTCCTTCTTCTTAATATGTTCTCTGAAGTCACCTTGACGAGTGAGGCAGGGCTGAGGAGTACTAGGTACCAGGAAGGGGAGCCCCAATACCCCTCAGCCTAACGGAATCTCTGAGGTGGCATGGGGCCTACAGAATGAAGAATCAGGGAGTGGTGCATCACAAGGACAGGGCCAAACCTAGGCCACTGGCCCCTCAGCAGGTCCCACAGACAAGGAACCTACGCCCTCTCATAGCTATCTGTTTTAGGGCATGCTAGGTATAATGACTCCGCTATCAACCTGGATTAGAGGTCTTCGCTCTTACAAACCACACAAGCCAACAGCCACCTTCCCCGCTAGAGAAATTAGAAGCCATTATAATATGAAAGAGTCACGGTCTCTGCTGCCCTGGCTTTGGCATAAACCAGCATTTTCATTCCAAGTGCCACCTGGTTCCCCACTGCTACCAACAGGGACACTGGGCTCACAGTGAGGACCAAGCTTGTCTCTGTGTCTCTAAACAAAACCCCGACCCAATGCATGGCCTTATCCAGACACTGCCGGCAGGAGAGCCACATAGCACTGCATGTGTTTACCAAGGTGGAACGGCCTCAAGCCTTCCTCTAAAGGGCTGTGCAGCTTTTTAAAAATACACATTTCAAAGAATCCTGGCTGCCTTTATTCTGGAAATACTTTAATTCAAACAATAATTTCTTTTTCCTTCTCAAAGAAACCACACCAACCATATCAAATAGTCTTTTTTTATCTCATTAATTTAAAGCAAAATGGTTTCAAATTAGGTGACACAAAGAAAGCCAAACCCAGTTCATAATCTCTCCTGTCATTATCTAGGGGCTTCCTGAAGCCTCAAGTCTCTGAATGTTAAATGCTCATGAGATGAAGATGGAAAAAAACAACTTTACCCAGAAGTAGCAGCCAATGTTCACTAAATGTTCCTTTTTCCAGGCACTACACTGAACGTTCTCCACAGATACACACCGAAGTGCTATGATCTTCGCACCAGGCCAGCCACAGAAACAAAGACCCCTGAGTGCCAGCCCTGTGACCTGGGCAGATGACCTCATCCTGCTAAAGCTACGTGTCCTCTCCAGGAAAATGCAGCAGCTCCTAGCACTGAAGCTAGAATTCAATGAGATGACCTGTGAACCCTGGACCTGCGGTACTGTGAACTCACTCAGGGAACAAACACTTTCTTAAACCACCAAGCTTCCCCAAAACCACCAGGGAGGTAATGGAGGAAAAGCCTTCCACAGGGTTACCTGGAGACTCCCTGACCTCTTCTCTCGAGGCAGAACTAAGAATTAGAATAGTACCTCCAGAGCCCCTGTCCTGCCTACCATGCATGCCCACAGTCTCAAAACGATAAGGTCCAGGTTCTGGTGCAGGGCGGGACTCTGTGTCACAGCAGTTTGTGGAATGTCCACCCCTCGAACCCTTCCCTGGGGTCCAGACACCAGAGCTTCCCTGTCCTTCAACTGCAGAGGTAGAACTGAAGCATATTTACTTCCTTTTCTACTCCAAAATTCTGTGATTCACAAAGCAACGCATGCAGAAGCAGTACTTCCCCCTCTCAAACTGACGGCACTGTTACCAGTATTTAAAACAAAGCAAAAACAAAATAAAATACACACATACACATTTGGCAAGACAAGAGAATGAGCACACTCACACCGTTCCTGCTGGAGTGGACGTGAGAGCCACGACTCTGTTGGACGTACAAGGAACCTTAGAAGTTGGCTGAGTGCCTCTGGGCCATCCTCTCGGTCTGGGACACCATGATGAACAGACCAGTGTTCAATCCGGGTGCTTACACGGAGGGGTGAGGACAATGGGACACTCGTAAGTGACCTACCTGTGTCTCTCAGTCTCCTCTTGGAAAACAAGGATGACCATTGTAAGCTCCACTGAGTGAATGAGTCAGTGAATGAGTGAGTGAGTACACAGAAGTCTGTAAGGGAGCACCTCACTTGTAGGTGTTGGGTCACTTGATTTATCACGGATTTAGAAGAAGATTCACTGCAGCAACATGTATTTCAAAACTTGCAAACAATTTCAATGTCCCCATATATCAGAAGAGAGAGACTGATCAGGAGACTCACGGACTGAATGTTACGTGGGCCAGTTAAGAAAACTGTGAAGTACAGTGACACAAGGACATGCACTGGAGTGGTAGAAACAAGTGATAAACAGGATAAAGAAAGTGAGCAGGTACTATAACTAAAATCTGGAAACAGAAAATGCACACACAGAAATGCAAAAAAAAAGAGACTGTCAGGAGAACACAAGAATGTGAGCCATAGCTTTGTGTCAGGTGATGAGAATTTTAGGTGATCTTTTTGTTCTTTGCTTGGTGTCTTTTCAATATACAGGGGAACCTTGACTCACAAACTCAACTGGTTCATCGGCTGTAAGCCTACGCAGCTGAGATTTGGATGTTTACCTCGGTACATGCTATAGATAACAAGAGGCAGATAGATCTTCAGAATTAACCTAATTAACCCAAGCTGTTCATGTGTCAGGTCGGTCGTAACTTGAGGGGTCACTGCATTCTCAAAATGCTATCACAGCAGCATCCAAACAGAAAATGGTAATTCAGTGGTAGTCTGGTTATTTTTAAAGTAACCAGACAATGAGAATCCATTTATGTCCTGTTTCTATTTTGGGTTTCTGCTCCGAGATGTGAGCTTCCACCATGCTGTAATGTCAGGAGGACCACGGGACATAAGGACGTGCTGGAGGCCACCACCCTGCTCCAGGGCCTGCTGTCACCAGACTATTTTTGTTCAGATAAAGTGCTTTTTCTTTTCAAAGGCATGTCAAAACCTCTAGGGAGAAGTCTCGTCTTATTTTAGCAATAATCCGAGCAGCAGCTTCCACTCACTGAACACATGTGAACACACGTGCACTCATGTGCAGGGTCTAGCCAAGTAGCTCAAAATCCTAACTCTAATCTTCATGTTCCCGGCGTAAGTCTTCCCATTTTATAGATGAGGCACTAGAGGTTCCATCCAAGAAGGACAAGGGCCTGCACCTCGCTCAGGCATTCTTGTTCTTACTAAGACAGGGTTTCTCCTTTCCTGAATCAGAACAGTCCTCCTTTAGCAGAGGAGCAGAGGTAAGGCCATATCAAGTCTAAAGCAAAATATAGTAAGTTCTTGACTTACAAACAAGTTCCGCTCCAGAAGAATGGTCATATGTTGGATTCATCCCTAAGTCTGACAAAGTGAGTCACAGAATACTTCTGAACGCTCCCAACTCAGACATCTACGAGTCAGGGACTTCTCCTAGCTGTAAGAAATTTGGTCTGGCCAATTAGTATGAGAAAAGCTAGAGTCAAAAGTCTTTATAATAAAATTATAATAACTGAAAATTAATTATTAAAATTATGGAGAAAATTATTAAAATTATATATTAGAAATTAAAGACTCTTTAGGTTGCATCTTCTCCTATGATCTTGCACCAATAGGTAATTAACACAGGACATTAAAACATTGCCCTAAATTGAGAATATAAGAATCCTTACTGGGTAGGAGAAAAAATAGAAAGAAAGAAAGTCAGAAGTCACCTAGGAAATCCAAAATAAAGTACATTTACATGTACTGCAGTTCCATTCATCCGGCAGGAAGTAGGAAATTTCAGGGAGATCTTGCAGGTCAACACAACACTGCCATTACAGTGAAGACAAGGAGAACTTCCAGTTTCTTCTAGATCCCTCTGAAAGTTGCAATTCCTCCCCCAGGTCCCTGCTGGAACTTCTTATCCGAGGCTTAGTTGAACATGCTGTACCCCTGAATGATCCGGGGCAATGAGAGAGGGCATTTCACAGCTGGAGGTCCAGGCTGTGAAGGCCCCGAGCTATGGAACTGGCGGCATCTCTGTTGAAGGATAAAATTCTAAGTGGGAAACTAACAAAAAAGGATAACTGCGTTTCCTTGTTAATCAGACTGAAGAAACCAAAATGGTTACACCATCGTCCACCTTTGTCTCTGAAAGCCGAGTTCCCTGGGCCCTGTGCTCAGACACCCAACACAGTGGAAGCAGGGGCCTTACCCGCACAGCCTCGGACTTCTTGTGAAACATCTCTTCCATGTTCTTTGCCAGCTTCTTCACCAGCTGAAGGCCATCGATTTCTTCTATGGCAACATCTTTCTCGTATTCCTTGTATTTCTGCAAGGACAGGAGGCAACATCAGAGGCATGTGACACTAACACCTCACCTGAGATTTCAAGACATCTCTGCCTCCACAGCATCAACAAAAAAACATTTTTAATAGGGTTTTTCTGTTATTCTCTTACACTCGGGACAGTGCAGTATATTCCAGAATTATTAACTCAAATAGGGAAAATCATAAAAACAGACTCCGACTCTCATGGCAAACTTAACTAGCACCCAGGAAAAGAATAAACCCTCAGCTAGTCAAATGCATTATCGTCTGTTCACAAAAGACCGATGTGACCCTGGTTTCCTCATATTCTCAAATAAAGACAATTTTTCATTGAAAACCTATTACATGCTCTGGTAGTTCATCTATTTAAACTAGCAGTTGTCAGAGTGTTCCAGGAACTCCTGAGGGTGCTTGAGACCCTCGCCGGGGACCATGAAGCGCTCCTTTTCCCAACAGTGTGTCTACGTGATTTTCCTCAACAAATCCTAACAAACTAAATACAAAACCAGATAATGAGAATCCATTTATGTCCTCCTCTAAGGGGTAAATGAAAATATGGGGAATGTTCAAATATTTTTTAAGAACTTATTACAGCAAAAGATGCACTGCCAAGAATTATTAAATAATTGTGCTTACCATAAGGAGGAATAGTTTGAGGCAGATTAACAGCAATGTGTTCACACTGCAATAATTTTTAATTTAAATATTCACCATATATTTTGATCCTATTTCATACATCAGATATTAAAAATACTTGCAAAATGAAGGGGAAAATGACTCTGACTTTTCTTATTTGGAAAGTATAGTTATTTCTTTTAAAATCTGTTACTGGAATAATGAATCTTTTGAATTAACTACAGTACTATCTAAACTTCTTGGTTTCGATTTCCAATACAACAAACATCAATAGCTATAACCCACATAAACAGAATCCCTTAGGGGTTTTCAATGTACTGTAAAGGGGTCCTAAAACCAAAAAGGTGGTTTAACTGAAGGTTTAATTTTGTTTCTGCTGGAAAGAAATGTTATTAATAGTAATCTTCCAAACAGAGTTCAAAACTGTCCCTCTATATATGAATCCATTGCATTTATGTAGTTAGCAAAAGCCTGGGGAACAAAGATAATGGGGCTTTATGTCTTCTTTAATCTGTGCGGAAACTCTGAAGTAGTTAGTAACTCCCCGTCCTGATCCCTTATTAGGAAAAACAAAACATCACATCTTGCTGTGATGTCTACCGCTATCTTTCAAGTAGGAAACATAAACGACTTTGTAACTGCAGAATAATTCTGAGATATAAATTATATTTATTCCCCACCCCCTCCCCTTTACTTTCAATAATGACAGGACACTCTGGCTTTCCTTGCCAGCAGAGGCAGCTTATATCCAAAGCTGAGCTAGGAAGGGAATGCGTGTGCCTATGCCACTCCGGACACATGTCTTCCCAAGTCCCAAGTCCTTTGAGACCGTAATGCTGGATGCTCTGAAAGAAGAGGGTAGGAGAACCCGGAGGAAAGGAGCAGTGTAAAGAGGAGATTCTTCAGATCACTCAGACTAAACAAACATTCCTGGAACGGGGCAGTGAGACTTGGCACATGGGACAGAAGACTCTAGGAACAGCAAACTCTCTCTTGCTCATCCAAACAGGAAAGGCCTAAGTGCGCAGCTCAGCACCCAGATACTGGCAGAACAGGAGGACTAGGGTTAGGCCCTGTGATCTGCATGACAGGACTGAGAATTAAGTTGGTTCTAAAGAAATAAGTACCACTTCTGGCTATCAGAAGTGGGTCCGTGGGTCCCGGCCGAGACAAACCTCTGTTGTATCATTAACGAGATGTTCTGAACGGGCCCAGAAGTTGCAGCTGTGTGCTCCTCTCTCCATCTGGAGATCATGCATAAAAATCACACAAGTTTTCTTGAGGCCTCTCATGTGCACCTCACATGCAAATCAATACTCTTTCACCAAGCCCTCCCCTTGTTCCTGCCAAAGCCTCTCTGGAACCCCAAACAAGGAGTCTGCACATTTCATCTGAGCACCCAACAAACCCCCTGCTCATCTCGCCTGTCCCTGTAGCTGGTGTGCCCAAGGAGGCAGGGACGACAAGTCTCTGGGTGCTGCCTCACTCACAGTAACACATACGACTTGTGCTGCTAAGGCTGGTTGCAGAGTAGCTACAATACAATATAATACAAGGGAGACGTGGGGAAGAAGGTGGGCACCTAGTCCTATAGCGACAGAGCAGCGACTTCCTTACCCCGGGAGGAGATGGCTAGACTGTTCTTGGATTAGGACCCTGGCCAGCCCGGTCCTGGCTCAAGCTAACATCATCCTCTGTCTGATTAAAACTTCAATGAGAATCACTGGAAACTTTGCTGAAGTTCAAACACAAACCAATGTCTTTGGAGCCAAAAACCTTGAGAGTTCTCTGCTGCCTGCCAGATGAACCCCAAAGTCCCACAGCAAGGGCCAGTTTGTACTCAAGACTGATTCAACATAAAAAAAACACACAGGCAAAACTAATGTTGGTCTTATATTTATGATATCAATGAAATGAGTCTCTATGCAAAGTGATTCTGTGATTTCATGTGATCTACACATGTTTAAGAGAAAGGTAAATTCAATGGACTTCACAGTGAATGTTTACCTGAATCTTTTGTTTCTTGTATCAGGGCCCAATGTTCTGGCTGTATCTGCTATTTGCAGGTGTCTTTATGCCAACAGACTTTCAGAAGGAAATGTCCAGAGATCCTCCTCTATCTCTCTCTTGAGTCAGCTTTGTGAAGAGGAGCTGCTGACCCCCTGGAAGGCTGTCAGTCCCCAGCACTGCTCATGCCTGTCACGGTGACTGAGCCCAGAGGAGCTCCCTGACAGGTGCGGCTCCAGATCTGGGACATGAGCAACAGCTCACTGGTTTCATCCCATACCAGCCTGAGTCCTCCCTCCCCTCTGGACATGTGCCAATGCATCCTTGCCTCTAAGAGGTTGCGTAAATACTACTTCCTTACCACCCAAGGAGAGCTATCCTGTACACAGAAAGCAACTGACGTTACAAGACGTGTTGACGCCTGCTGGAATCAGGTCAGAACAACACGATGCCTTCATCCTACCAGGAAATGTTTCGTTTTGCAGGAATCAAAAGACTGTGATGAACAAAGAGCATAACCAAATGATAGTCACTGATCAGTCACAAGCCCTAAGTGTCTTAGAAAGGTAATAGCTATAAACTATTCAAAAGATATCTACAGTCCAAACCAAGCAGCTGACCCCAAGCACCTGAACAGCTTCCACACAGCCGCACCAAAGAGCCAAAGAATGCAGGAGATGTGTATTGCAGAGTTTTATAAACAGTAATTGATTGTTCATTGTTTCAAAGCACTAATCTGCACACACACAACTCCGAGCCAAGTGTTCACAAAGAGCTGTGCGAAGACAAACGACCCTTGTGTGGTTGTTCTCTTACTTGGATGTCTAATTTTTACAATGAGCATACTACTTCAGACATTAGAAAACATGACAACTGCAGCTCTACTTAGAGTATGAGCCCCTCATCCACAGATCCTTCCCATCAGAATCTATGAAGCTGAGCAACGTGACTTTGTAGAATCTAAGATGGTCACGCACGTCATCCTCCGGATGCATCTCCGGATCGCAGCCCCGACAGAGCCAGGAAGCTTCCCTGCACACAGTGTGTGCAGTTTTCCCACCTCCAGAGAGGTCGGGTTAATCCTGGGCTGCAGGAGAGAAGCTGAGGCACAGACAGGTTCATCAGCTGGTGAAAGTCAAATATAGATCCCTGACTTCTAACTGTGATCATTTCTAAATTTGGGAGTAAAAGCACAGAACACTAACAGTCCAGATGTTTGTAAACCTGTTTCAAAGAGCCCATTTCCCTGTCATAAAACCCCCTCTATCGGGCCAGGGATTTAGCTCAGTGCTCCCACATCTGCCTCACAAGTGCAAGGTACTGAGTTTGACCCCCTAGTACCAAAAACAAAGTCCTTAAATAAAAAACAATCTATCAGTTTTGTAGCTAGCAGTGGCTTACACTGTCAGAGGCTCAAATACTAAGAAATGGAGACTCGGCCAGCTGACAGTGAGACAGGTGCTCACTCGGTCTCCAAGAAAGCCAAGGCCATGTGGCCAGGGCGGGGGAGCTCCCAGAAGTGGGGAAGCTTGAACTGGGTCCTAAGCAGCGCACACAGCTCTGGGCAGTACAGTACCTGGTGAGACACAGCCAGCATGCTCTGAAGGCAGCGGGTGTGGGTCACACCCAGTTCCTGCTCTCAATGCACAAGGCAAAGCCTGACATCCCTCCTCCCAGCAGGCCTCCCACACACCTGTGTAGGCAATGGAGGCTTCCACTTTCTATAGCTTCAGAGCCACACTATCAGTTACTCCTATTCCATCTAAAGCAGTCATTCCTGAGCTGGGAGAAAGAGTCAGGAAAGTTATTTGCAGGTCCCTGATCATATAAAAGGAGGACACAAAGGGGACAGAGATGGTGGTGACCCAGGATAAAGACTGACCATGTGGCTTGGTGTCCTGTCTCTGGTGCTCCATTTATTTGTTGCACAGACTACACTCTGTCTCTGGATGCTAGGGGAGTTTTAGACAGTAAACACATAATGGCAAATAAAGTAAAGCCTGTAGTCTCTGGGTCACACATGCACAAGGATGCAACAGATCCAGACGGACCATGGCTGGGGGGAGGCAGTGAGGCCCACCTTGCTGGACCCTTCAAGGACAGAGGCTAGGAAGAGGTGGACACCTCTTTCAGTATACTCCAGTATGAATATCTGGTCTCCAGCAATAAGGTGCGAGACTCTCTGGAGGCTGCTTGGGGCTAAGGAACTTCCCCAGGGAGCGCACAGCAAAGGAGGGCATGTCCAGAGGGCCAGGCCAGCGTGGGCTGTCACTGAGAGTCTCAACTTTGTCACAGCCGGGACAGGATCCAGTGAAGGTTGTGAGAGGTGCAGGAACCAACGGTCAGACTGTGCTTCTGAAAACGCTGCACGTGCAGGACGGGAGGCTCACCAGGACGAAGTGGGTAGGACTCAGCGCACAGCAAGGGCCCTGGCTGTGCCACTTTGAGGAAGGTATCTCCACTCTGGGCTCTGTAGCCTTGCCCAGCGGCATCTGTGAAAGCCCTGGCACAGGGCCCCTCCCAGTGGGCACCCCAGACCTGCCTGCTCCCTGTTCAGCTCTTTCTGCCCTTCTGCCACAGAGAGCCCTTCTCAGGGCTGCACTGTCACCCTCGTGCCATCCGGACTGAAGCTCTTCCTGCAACAGATGCCAACACTGCGCCTTGCTCTGCTTTCCCCTGGCCGGGGGAGGGGCAGAGGGAGGGGGCCTGGGCAAGACGCTGCAGCCCGGACTCCCACAGAACACAGCCCTTCGCACACTGCCTCAGCAATCACGACACAGACAGAGGCGAGCCTGAGAAACTCTGTGTTCCCCTGTCACAAGAGAGCATCTCAGGCTTCCATTCCCTCTGTTCGCAGAATCAGCATTTGGCGAGAAATCCCACGATGAGCCAAGAACATTTATCACTTGAGAAGGGAGACACAGAAATGCATTATTTCTGCAGCGTCTATTTTGCCAGATCATTTCACACAAACACCAGGAAGAGAGAAGCACTACTTCACTGTCAGGACACACAATGCTGCTCGCACACTAGAGCTGGTTTTTTCTCCACCTGAGAAGTGCGTGTCTAGAAGCGAGTCACCTGGAACTGCTCCCAAAGAGGGGCTTAAGTTAGGAGACTCCGACCAACCACAAGCAACTGGGACAAAAGCCACACATGGAAGAGGAACTCTGGGCGTGTCCACTCACGGAAAAAATGCGGGAGATGGATACAGGAAGCACTGTCAACCGCAGCATGGAAGCATTTGCAATGCTCGTTTGGGTACATTTTCTTATTCAAACTAAAACTATGTCTCTGGAGTAGGAATCATAACACTGCAGCAGGAGGACTGACAGAAGGTTCAGGGGAGAAAGGCAGCACAAGGACCTGTGCGTCGTGAGCGAGAAGCTGGGAGCCCAGGATCAGGACATGAGAGCCAGGGCTGCTCCCTCAGCCCCGGGCCCGACTCTACACTTCCCTTTAAACCCCCAAACCCAGGTTCCCTGATGAAACACGGGAAAGCAGCCCAGAGACAACCCAAGGCCAGAACCTTCAAAGGTGATCTGTTATGTAAGAGAAGTGCTTTTGTCCCCATGGTAAGGTTTGACCTTTTGTCTCCTTCTTATTCCATCAAGCTCTAAAATAGCCTTGGTGTGAGCAGAGCAAGTGTGGCAGCTCACTCCTGCAGTCCCAGCACTGAGGAGCGAGGAGCCCGCGGTGGGAGGAGGGCCTGGGCTGCACAGTGTGGGGGAGACCCTGTCATAAAAAAATAAAGCAAAGTGCAAGAGGTAAATTTGTTAAATCAATTGTCTTACTTTTCTTGTTGCTGAAACAAAATACCCAACACCGCCTGTTAAAGGAGGAAAGGTTTATTTGCTGATACTTTTGTAAAGTTTTAGTCCATACAGGGCAACATGACGCGGCAGAGGGGCATCGCAGATGAGAGTCCAGGGCAGTCAGGCAGGCGAGAGCACACTAGCCCTCTTTCTGTCCTTTCTACTTCATGCAGCCTACCTGTCCCAGGCTGAGTGGAGCTCTCACACCCTCCACCCTACCCTGTGCCAAAACCATCAGCAGACTGACTTAGTGATCACACGCCCTAGATCTCAGCACCACGCACGCTACATCCTACCACTTCTGACAGCACCCCGACCTGTGAGCACCTGAGCTTTTGGGTGGACATCTAGACACAACAATAATGCCAATCATTTAAGTAAAAATCACACCAACAGAAACAAGAAAAAAAGATAAAAATAAAGTGTATTTTCATTATTAAACAAATTGCCTCTCTCTCAGGCCACCCCGGAGAGAATGGGAGGGGCTTTATTGACAAATACACATGGTTTCCTGGCTGAATAGGGGAGAATGCATATCAACATTGCTGCAATGCTACTGAGCTGGATCCTGGCCGGCTTAGAATAATGGCCTGGGTTCAAGTCCAACAGAATCACCAGTATGTACATGTTAGGCCGTTGCCAAATCTGGGCAGATGTCTCAAGTTTAAGTCTTCCTGAAACAACTTACTAGCTATGAGACAAGTTTCCTGGTCTCTACTAGTGCCCTTCCTTTACAATGAGGTGGACAGTCTAACCTTTACACAGCTCTAGCAACAATCAAACGAGACGAAGTATAGGAAATACCGGAACAACACTAGACAGTGAAGTTTTCAAAATATGATGATGGTAATGGAAAAGGTAGCAGGCAATACAACACCTGCTCTATGACCAATGGAAAAGACCATCCCTTTGCCTCAGCAACAAAAAGAGATTCTCAACCATCATTCACAACCTACCAGACCAACCAGTTCTAAATGTTTCTCTGGGTAGCGGCGTTTTGCACACATTCATTCGTAACACTCTTTTGGAACAGCTCTCTCTGGCAGAAGTGGGTCATGGGGGGGCAGTTTTCAGACATGTTACTAAAGACGTAATAAAAATTAATTACCTCCCATTTTTGATCTTGCCTTATAGGTAATATCATCTTCTTATTATGACATAAATATACTTAGTATTCCTCTCAATTCAATTACTGTGTGCAGAAGTGTTATTTCAACACACAACACTTCAAAGCAATTATGTTTCCCGGTAAATACACTTCCAAATCTTTTAAGCTGATGTTAGGAACGCTACTTCTTCACCATGACAATAGAGCTACCTGACTTCATGGCACTCTAGTTCTCAGGAGAACACTTTCCTATTGAGCATGGAAAGCTCCAGACTGGATGAACAAATGTGTGTCTTAGAGGCATGCCAATCAAATGTCGCCACGGTTACAAACACCCACTATTAACCTTGTCCTCTTCCAGATCTAGTGAAGTAGAGGAATGCAGTTTTTCTCTGGTAAAGCCCCCAGAACAGGAGGAAATGTGCATAGGAACAAGAGAGTTGGCTTAGGAAGGAGAGAGAGGAAGAAAGAGCAGGACTGAGAGGAGGCAGCGAGCAGCACGGCTCCCAGCTCCGCAGGGCTGAGGCAGACAGACTTCTCCCGGGAGCAGTGCCGGCCATGTTGGGGTGAGGGCAGCATGGGAACGGATCATCAGTGGCGAAGGCAACAGAGATTTCAGGGCTGGAAAGAGCAGTGTGGGCTCAATGGCTTACTTCTGCAGGTACTTTCTGACATTAGCCTTGAGACGGCATGGTCACAAGAATCCCCGGAGCCCTCGGTGCTCACTCCCAGCTCTCTGCTCAGTCTCGAAGGTCCAGGGACTGCCCTGCAAACAGCTGGCTCTGTGAAGGGCGGTCACTTCCAGAATGTCAACTCATGAATTCAAAGGCTACTGTTTCTCCTCTCCCTGTTTTACTGTCTTTTCTCTTTTCTTTCTCATCTTGTTAGGTCTCACAGCCTTTTCTGTCCATCACAAACAATGAGACAAATGTAACGGATCAATTTTAGCTCTGCAATGATAAAACTAAGAATGTGGCATTATATTCCTCTTTTAGATGAGGGAAGGTCAGAGCAAGTGACTAAACCAGCTATTGATAGAACCCACCTTGTTCTGGTAGTTTTAAGACTGAGAAATTCATCTGTTTACTGAACAAAATCAGTTTCAATGTTTATTTTTAAAAACCCAACTCTTGAATGTTTTCTGGATGAATACATAGGGATCTCAGACCCTTACACGCTAATATTCATGCAGGACACACACCTCACAACACACAAGCTGAAACAGTGATTTCAGGCTTTTGTGTGTCAAGGAACAAAAATCTCACTGTAACATTTGAGTCTTTTATGTCCAACAACAAACTACAGCCAAAATGCAAATGATAAAAGGCTACTTTACGAAGTCTGCACACTACTTGATATGTGTTGCATTCTGCAGTCGACTTCTTTCAAACACATTTTCTGATGTTATGGTGAAAAGAATTCATCTTTCTTGCTCTCTGGGGATCAGGAGGAACAACATCAGCAATTTATTATTAATAAGAATCAGCCATCATTTACTGAGCATTTACTCTGGGTTGGGTAGGTATCATTTGCCTCAGTTCACAGGTTGGGGGACTAAAGCACAAAGAGATCAAGTAACTTAGTGAAGGTCATACCACACGCAGGTGGTTCATTAGTTCAAAGGATTCAAGCCACTATAATACAAATATCCCAGGATTTCAGTGGCCTAACTCAGGAGAGATATGGCTTCACATAACCACCTCATGGGGGCGCTCTTGGTCACCACACTGCCTTTGGCCTAGTGACTCCAGGCCCCACACCCTTCCCTCGGGCAGTGCTACTACCCTCTCAGGATTTAAATCTTTGGCATTCATTTAAGAGATGATACACCCCAGCTAGAAGAAACTTAGGGTTTCAACTTGGCTAGGAATAATTTGCAAACTAGATACTCCGGAGCTATAGAAAACTTAAGGTGACCCGCTCGCTTGTCTGTGTAATGAACAGGCACACTCAGATACTGGGAATGGGCCAAGATACTGGGACACAGGAAGGAATACATTATAAACAATTCTTAGACTCTTTGTCTGGATTCCTTAATCCTACTGAAAATAAAACTGTTGTGTGAATAATACCAGTGACCTTCTTAGCACATGCTATTAGTTTACCGGGGCGGCACAAAGATAACTGACTTAACCTACATCTTTGTAACTCTACATCCAAGATGTCCTGGAAATCGAAGGTAATCAATAAGTTTGTAAGGTCCATCACAAGCTTACAGCTAATACTACTTGCAGCTGCTCCAGTAGTTGCTGTAGTCACAGAACCAAAGACCAGAATGAGTATTAGGAACCAGCTTCTGAGTGAATCTTCAACTCCATCAACGCTACACTGAACTCAGAGACACCACTGCACAGTGCACTGTCACCAACCTATCTCCCTCCTGCTGAAAGGCACAGCCAACGGCTGAGTCTTTCTTCTCAGGGCTGAGAGCTTCCCCTGCGAGGTGCGGGAGGTTCTGATGGAGTTCCCTACCACTCATAGCAGGTGCTGAGAGCTTGAGCCAGGGCAGCCTGCCTTCAGCAAAACATCTCCTTGACCCAAAGGCCTCCAGCAGTCAGCAGCAGGTGCCCTCCAGGCACTCCCATGAACATTCCCTAAAATAAGGACTCTCCCTTCCTATGCTGGGAGGCAAAAATAACACTGAGGTGTCACCAGTTTCAGAATCAAATGCTTTTGCAACAGACTTCATCAAACCCAGAAAATGAGACGACGGTTTCCAGTATTTTTTTTTTTTTTGGAGCAAAAGGAACTTATAAATGACCCATTTTTGGCACCACTGACTCAAATACCTATAGAGGCCAGGCTGGGCCTATCAGGTGAAGGAACTGAGCCTGTAACAAACAACAGAGCTTCTGTGCCATCCTAAGACTTGGGCCACTTCTTAGCCTCTTAGGATCTTTGGGTTTGGATGGGGCCACATTACAGTTAGCCAATTTATCACAGAAGCCCATTTTTATATGAACCTCCCACTAAGTCTATTTTTTTTAACACTCTGAGACTCATATACGAAATGTTTCCAAATATCCTTCTCTTGGTTTATCTTCACATAAAGAAATCAAGATCCAAGACATGGAATAACACGTACTTATGCCTCACAGGAGCCTGTGAAGTGTTGGGTAGTGTGTCAACTGCTTCTAGGCAACTGTGTCAACCTTCCAATGAGGTACTGTTACCTACCCACTCCAAGGTGGAAAATGAAGCAGCCAGCTCAGGCCAGTAACGGCCAGGTGCCACCCAGCTCCTCACACCACCTGGGCCAGGGCCAGGCTCCCCACAGTGAAGCTCCTGGCCACGGAGAGGCACGGAATCTGAGGCAACCTTTCTCTACAAACCCCCAACTATGACCAAAGGCCTTCCATTCCTCTCACATTTGGGCTGGTAATCACAGAGACAGAACCCTGAAGACGAGGAATGGAGGCAAGTTAAGAAAAATCCGCACATAACTCTTGAAAGAGGGATCTGTCCACAGTGCATTGAGGAAGCCTAGAGTGCTGGGAGATTTAGTTAATATTTCTCCTTCTCGCACATGTTCACACACACAGATCACTATGCTAGCAACTAAGGAAAATACAAGGAAATTTATCAATTCATCCATTTTTTTCTTATTATTATGTCATGATATGCCTTTAAAACAGGAATTTGGAGGATATGGCATGCCACAGATTTCTCAGGTATCTAGGGAAGCCCAGAAAACCCTTCTCAGAATATTTTTATCCAAAAACAAAAACACATGAGAAGGAAAACAATTATACTATAATTAGATTTTCAAAATGTTTAAAATATAAGTGTGATGCACAAAAGTGAGTGCTCCTTTGGCAGTGCACCTAACAGTGAGGTTTGAGGGGGATTCTCCAGCCACTGAGTGGTAACACATCATCTGCCTGCCTAGGACATGATGCAAAAATATCTGATTTCTGATGATGACAAGGTCAGAGGCAGCCTCATGGCTTGTCGCCTACATTTGTGACTTAAGAAAATAATAAATTTTTATTAGAGATTATTGAAAATAAAAGAGTCTCCTTCTACCCTAGGTAAGCCCACAGTCCCCTGAATTCTCTCCAAGGCCACGGGCAGCAGAGGACCCAGAAAAGGTCTCTGAAAGGTGAAGAGCGATGGCCATCTGCCTCCCACTCACACACAGCATCAAGACTCACAGTGTCCTTTAGTAACTGCACCTCTGTGGCACTAGGTCATGTATAATGTCTAACTGTCAGAGTGTGTGTGTGTGTGTGTGTGTGTGTGTGTGTGTGTGCGTGTGTGTGTGTGTGTGTGTGTTTACACATCAAACTTGGGACAGATCCCAGAATAATTTATTCTTTTTGGAGATGAATCTGTAAGTGTAGACTATAACACAATTTTTCTTGGTATTCTATCAATAAGTGACAATTTCCCTGATTAATCAGTTAAGGGTAGACACTTAACTGGAAATAATTTTATCATATGTCAGGGTCAGAGAACAGAATGAATGACACTAATTTTCTCTGTATATACCATGCTGTTGTTAGATTTCTTAATGAAAGGCCAGGCCCACATTCACGCATAACTTGTGGACTAAAAATACAGTGTCAAGTCCAAAGAAATTTAATAATTACTAATGTAAAAATATAATAAATATCTCAGTATGAAAAACAGAGTGTGAGTGACTCAGGTCTATGATGGAGACATGAATTAAACAACTGAGCAAGGCTGGACTCTGTCCACAAATACTACATTATAGTGTCAGAAAATACTTCACCAATGCCTACACAACTGTGTACTACCACAGAAATCTGCACTTAAAATACTAAGTAAATATGCATATTATACAAGTGCATTCATTATGTCTATAATTAAAGCTATGTAAAAAAGAAAACATAAGACAGTGAGAAAGACAGCAACAAAACTCCAATCACGAAGCTAGATATGGTGACAGAATTTTGGAAAAACATTCCCAGTTTCTAAATCTGTTCATGTGAAACCACTTTGTAAATGAGAAGAGTAGTCTACAATGGAAAAAAGCAAAAAGATAAGGGCAGTTCTCACATCCAAATGGACTGGCTCTGAAGCCCGAGACTTGACCTCTCTAATAAAGGTACTAAAATATTTGAAGGTAAAATGAGATTTGTATCTCTTATAAAAGCAAAATGTGCTCACTATAGAGGAAAACAGTCCAGGTCATAAATCCAAGTGAACAGAAGGGAAAAGAAAACCTGAATCCCATTCAACAATACCCCACTTTGCCATTCAGTTTATATCCTTACAAATCTTCACTTCTTGTTAATATTAAAATTGTAAATGTAACTGTTTATGTATAATTAAGATGAGATCATCCTATAATACCAATAGAACCAATTTCCTCACTATTTCCCAAGGAATTTTGTTATGGCCTGTATCTAGATGTCCCCAAGCCCTCATGAAATTCCCTCAGTAGGAAATTTCGAAGGTCACTGGATTACAGTGTGCGATACTGGGATTAAGAGTAGGATGCTGAGATTAAGGGTGCCCCACACTGGGTGTGGCTGACACTACCCAAAAGGTAGGCAGCCTGGATGAAACATAAAGGGACAGAAAGAAGCTATTTCACTACTTTGCTGCTTTGCTGCCGTCTGCCGCCCTGCTGTACCATGGACCGTTTCTCTTCTATGATGCCCCTCTTCCATGCCACCCTGTCTTG
>PVIR01002821.1:0-96556 GCA_004026965.1 Petromus typicus
AAAAAAAAAAAAAAAAAGAATTAAAAGGGTCTCCACTCAATTAGGAGCCCGGAAGGGCCAAAGGCCTTGGCCATCATCACAAGGGAGAAGTGGAGCCAAAGAAAGCTGTGGGCCTCCAGTCCACGTACTCTGAGTGGATCGCGGCTTCCTCCTGCCTATGTCCTCAGGGGAGAAGAAGGTATCTGTTGATCCCTGCCTGTAGACAGCACCATAATGACAATCCCCAAAGGTTTCCTTCAGGTCGCTGGTCCTGGGAAAAGCTTGGGCTCCAACAGCCATTCTTCAGCAATCACTGATACTTAGTTCTCACCCCTTGGGCCTCAGCTGTGACTCCACATCCAGAGCCTCTCACCAGGTGCACACTGAGAACACATCAAAGTTCTGAAGAGTCCAAAAGCTAAAACCTCTCGGAGTCTCCACCTCAGATGTCTCAAGGGTTGGGTCAGAGAGCAGAGAAGAGGTCCACTAAGCCACCAGGAGCCTGGAGTGAAGGAGCAGCTCATCTGCAGGGATGCACTGGGGTGGGGTGAAAAAGGAAGAAGCCTTGAATTTACCGTCATGTTCCTGCATGATTGAGGGGGGACAGCTTAAAGCTAGAGTATCCCTCTCCTCTCCTCCCAGGTCTGTTTGCTGGAGGAGCAAGATCTCGTCAATTCTGATTTATGCCACCTATTAAGATCCTTCCCCTCTCCCTGTCAGCCTTCCCATAGATCAAAAGTAGGATATTAAAACGAAGGCAACTCCAGCTTGTTCTCTGGGCCATGCTTATGCCCAAGTCACTCTTTGCCTCTGTGTCAGGAGGATTGATGGGTGTGCAAGAGCCCCGGGAGGCACAGGAGCTGCTTCCTTTGTACTCATCAAAGGAAGATACCTGAGCATTCCTGTAAGCCATTCCTTGTGTTTGCTTCAGCAGAGTATATAAAAATAATTACGCACCCTCGAGGAGGGAGGCAGGCAGAGATGGCGTAGCCTTTATGAGCTTCCCACGAAGACACAGACCTACAGATCTGGGCAGAAGGCCAGCCTTGAGGGTGACAATCCCAGAACCTTGGGGTAGCAACTAACAAAAGCTATCTCTCTACTCCTCACCCTCCATCTGTTGCGCTCCAGACATCTGGCCAGTCCCTGGGATCTTTTTGACTGTCTGAGATGTGTTTGGGAGATGGGTACCACGATCGCCTGGGGCCTGGATGGCTGCCCTTGGCAGAGGGAGTTGTGGTTGGTAAAGGAAGAAGCAGACAGGGATTTTCCCAATTTTCATCTCCAGATAGGGGCAAGTATGGTATGGCAGAGGTTCAGGGAATGTAAGTGACACTGTAATGGCTTTTTCTTTTTTTTGTCTTCTTTCCTCCTTAATTGATTTTATTGGTACATTCTATATACACATCATGATCACACTCGACATTGAGAATTTGTACCGATACATGGTACAAATTCTCATTTTTCCCCCTTCCCCTGCCTCCACACTCCCCTTGCCCTCTTTATACATAAGTTGTGCTTTATTTTTTTTACCATCAAATTTGTGGTGTTTTAAAGACACTGTAGCAGACCTTTTAGTAATAGCTGTCAAGGAAAAGCAAGCCACATACTAATGCTTCTAAGGTACCTTGGGAGATGGGGGAGAAAAAGAAAGGAGAAAGTTCATATTACTTCTGGCTTTCCAAGCTCACAGTTCTGGTACAACCACAACCCGTTTTCTCCTCCTTCGTGCCCAAGAGCTCCCAGGCTCCCTGGGAGCCAGTGAGAGGAGTGAAGAAGTTACACCCGCATGGCACCGTGCTCTGTGCCTCAGCCTCCCTGCCTTCCATCCCTCTGTCCATCCACCAGGCCAGCCCTCCACCCACACAGACTAAAGAGCCAGCCCCAGCTTGCCATCTTGTTTTTCTTTTGTTCAGAGTCATCAGTGGCTTCCTTCCAATTAACTCCAAACTCCTAAGCTTGGCCCTCGAAGTACTTTCCCTGAAACAACTCTCAGCCGCCTCATTTCTGGGAAGATACCCCACTCCCTTCCATTTTGTCTGTAAATATACCTTTCTCTGTACTTTCTTGCCCCAGAATCCATGGTTCTTTACCCTCTCGACTTTGGGGAGACTAGTGCCCCTATTTGAATAGTGCTTTTCCTTCCTTTCACTAAAGATCTGCTTAAAACTCCTCTCTCTAGAGCCTCCTGACCTGACTGCCTGATGCTGGTCTGTCCTGTACTCTGCTCTCCTTGACCCTTGCTGGCTTGTCCCCAAGTGCCCTCCACACCCACAGCAGGTGTTCACATAGTGACACACCAGGAGACCAGCTGCCTCGGGAGGAAATGAGGGAAACAAATGAAGCACATCTAGCTGTGCCCATTGCAGTGGAAACTTAACCACCCTCTTGCTAAACATCTGTGAAGACGCAGAAAGACAAGAACTTAGGCCTGTACCCAAAGCAACACTTAGCAGAACCTGGTATCCCTGCTAACCCTGAGGTCACAGCCAGTGATGAAAAGAGCTGATGGTGGGGCCGGGGAGTTAGCTCAGTGGTTCCGGCGCCTGTCTTGCAAGCGCAAGGACCCGGGTTCGATCCCCAGTTAACCACATACATTACTGGGCGTGGAGACTCACACTCAGCAGCAGTCAGTACCACATACCACAGTGCCGGGCGTGGTGGCTCACGCCTATAATCCCAGCACTCGGGAGGCAGAGGCAGGAGGATTGCTGTCACCTGAGTTTGAGGCTGAGCTCAGCGCCAGCCTGACCCACAAAGCGAGACCCTGTCTCAAAAAACCTAAAAAAAGAAAAAGAAAAGAAAAGAGCTAATGGTGGATGGATTTCTTTTGTTTTGCTGAGTAGAACAGAGCAGCTCTTCTCACACAGATAGAAGATGGGAGCGCGTTTCCTCCCTCTTGACTGATCGATCAGAATCCAGAAAGATGGATGCCACACCCCTATATAAATTATGTTTTCCTTTCTTCCTCCCACCCTGCCTTCCCTCCTTCCTTCTTTCCTCCCTCCCCCCTTCTCTCTCCCTTCCTTATTTTTTATTTTTCTTCTTTTTTATTTGTGGTACTGGGGATTGAACCCAGGGCCTTCTAAATTATAACCCCAGACTTCTTTAAATTTTTTTTCATTTTGAGACCAGATCTCAATAAATTATACATCACCTAGCCCGGGCTTGAACTTTTAACCCTCTTGCCTCTGCTTCCCAGAATGATGGGATTACAGACACCACACCTGGCTACATGATGCTTTTGAAAGAGCAAATGTGCCATCTACCACCACACCATAACCCAAATTTCACTCGGAGATTTCAACCCCATGAAAATAATGTGGTAGGAAAAGGGGGAAAGGTCTAGAAGTAGCACCTTCATCTTGGGAGATGAGATTTCTCCAGGCCAGAGCTCCACTATGGCAGAGAGATGATGCCCTTGGTATCCTTATCAGGTAAAGCACTTGATCTCTATCAGGGTGCCACACTAGCATCACCAGGGAGATTTTTCAAACTATGATACCTAGGACAACACCCAGACATTCAGAGTCATTCAGTTCAGAGCAGAGTCTCTGTTGGGTATCACTTACCATTTCCTTTGGTGATTCTAATGTTCTGCTGGGGTAGCTAGCCATGGTGTCGACTTTCATACAGACCTTACTGGGGAGATCAGAGAATCTATTATTGGGTGAGGGATACTATTCCACTGCGGGACACCAAAGCTACACTAGATGAATATCTGCTCTGCTTTGAAGAATAGACTAAAAACTGGCCTTGGAACTATACCCACCAACCTGCTTTCCGGCTGTATATCTGAGAAGTCGATCGAACTGGGGATAGGAGGAGAGAGAGCAAAACCATGGGAAATTCACCTCATCCTTCTAGTGACAAATACTGCATCTAGATAAGACTTCTTCTATTCAAAGATAAGGAGAAAGAGCAGGGCCTCAAAGAGGTATTTGTACACTTGTATTCACAGCAGCATCATTCACAAGAGCCAACAGATGGAAGCCACCCAGGGCCCGTCAGTGGATGAGTACATGGAAACAGATGTGGTCGATATGGACAATAGACTATTATTCTGCCTTGACATGGAAGGAAACTCTGACCCATGCTATAACATGGACCAAGCCTGAGAACATTATGCTAAAGGAAATAAACCAGTCATCAACGGGCAAATATGAGGTATGATCAAAATATGGTGATTGCCTTTTCAAAATTTTTCCTTACACTAAAAGACACGTTGCCATTACTGCCTCTCAAATGACTCCCCCTCACTTCAAACACACTCGATCCTCAGAGTCCTTAGTTGTGCTGCTGTGGCCGCTCTAAGGTCCTGAATCACCCCAAAACTTTTACTTTCCACAGCCTTTTACCTAGGCTTTGGGGAAAAACCAGAAGTCCCACTGTGTCACATCCAGTGAATAAGGAGGATAAGGACACAGTGTAACATTATTATTTGACAGAAACTTCCATAAACATTTTGAACCAAGAAGTCCTTGAAGCAGCCGTGAAAAGACACTCATGTAGGAGGACTTTCGGAGCTACTGTAGGAAGTGTTAAGAATCATGAATTAAGTGTGTTTCAAGCAAAGGGGAGTATTTTGAGAGGGATTAGTGGCAGTGTGTCTTTTAAATAAGAAATAAATTTTATTTAAATTGTATTTTTTATTATATCTCATACTCTAGATTCCACCTTAGAGAGGAGCCCAGAGTAGTTGTGTTTATAGAAGCAAGAGAACAGAGACTGTCAGGCAGTCACAGAGAGTTAGTGTCAATGTGTACAGCATTTCAGTTCTGCAAGATGAATGAATCTGTGGATGGTTGGTGATGATGCTTGCATGACACTATGACTACTTAATACCACTGAGCGATAGACTTAAAATAATTAAGATAATAAATTATATATATATATTTAATGAAAATTAAAAATAAAAATATTTTAAAGATAAAGAGAAAAATTAAAAGCAACAGCATTTTTAATTGCAGAGAAACACCTTGAAAAAATACAAGGAAGGGCCGGGGAGTTAGCTCAGTGGTTCCGGCGCCTGTCTTGCAGGCGCAAGGGCCCGGGTTCGATTCCCCGGTAACCACATAACAATACTGGGTGTGAAGACCCACACCCAGCAGCAACCAGTACCACATGCCACAGTGCCGGGCGTGGTGGCTCACGCCTGTAATCCCAGCACTCGGGAGGCAGAGGCAGGAGGATTGTGATGTGAGTTTGAGGCTAAGCTCAGGGCCAGCCTGAACCACAAAGCGAGACCCTGTCTCAAAAAACCTAAAAAAAGAAAAAAAGAAAAAATACAAGGAAGAGATAATAGCATTCTGAAACCCAGAAGAAGGTCACAGCTCTGAAAATAACTTGCTACTAGAAGAAAAGGGAAGGGAGAGTAGAAGGTATTTTATCCTCAATAAGGTATGAGTAATCCTGACTTCTAGGAAGTAGGAACAAAAACCTATGAAAGGAAAAAAAAAAAAAGCTTAGAAGAACAAAAATATGAAGTGAGAAAAAAATAAAGGTATGTTTTCAAAGACAAATGGAAACACAAATGGGACAAGGTAAAATAAGGGAAGCTTGCAAGGCAGAAAGAGTTGAAAGAAGAGCATTCAAAGTCACATTGTAAGTAATAAAGAATAGACCCGGTTTCACAAAAAATCAGCAGCAGGGAAGACAAACAAGAGAGCTCTCCTTGAAGTGAGAATAAAAGGACAGAGATAAAAGTTATGAAAATGAAGATGAGACAAATGGAAAAGAGAATTGATATTGAACTTAAGAACTATAGGTATTCCTGGGGATTAAACCCTCTATGACTGGAGCAGAAGCCTGTGAAAAAAAGGAAGCTGAAAAAATATAATTTTAAGAGTGTGTTGTATTCCAAGCACATAGAATGAAGAAATTCATACCTAGACATAGTTTTCAATTGTAAGGAGAAAAAGTTTCATAAGTCTTCACAAGGAAGAAACATACCATCCTTCAAAAAACAAAGCAATAAGGCTGACCTCAGAACGTTCTGACATGATACATGCCAGAGGAAAACAGAGCTTTATCTGCAGGATTCTGAGAAAAATATTGTGATCCAAGAATTACAAATCTACCTAGCTGGACAATTATTTGTGAAGTCCTCAGAAACATATGCTTAGCCCTGTAAGAGATTAGAAAATATAGTGCCAGGTGTGATGGCTCACGCCTGTCATCCCAGCACTCAGGAGGCAGAGACAGGAGGATTGCTGTGATGTGAGTCTGAGGCTGAGCTCAGGGCCAGCCTGAACCACAAAAGTGAGACCCTGTCAAAAAAAAAAGAAAAAGAAAAACTCAAAGGTGTAGATCAGAACATCAAGAGAGATAATTAAAACAAAGAACTCGAGAATGAGGACTTCTCAACTTTTTCTGCCAGGCAGGATAAGGCAGCAAGGAGAGGCCCTACTCTTCTGTGTCAAACAACCAGAAGAACAAGGTTTCAGACAGTGGATGATAGGCCGCCCTGGTCAGTGATCCTTAGGAGAGAAACAACTGGAAGAGGCCCTGCGATGGCCCAGCTTGCTGCCCAGAGAGAGCTTCTGGGCTTCTGTACAAACGACAAGAACCCCAGTGGAACTGTGTTCCCTTTGAATTGAGGAGACAGTGATCCGAGTTTGGAGACACCATGATGGCTCAAATTTGAGAGCCATACCCAGGAAAAAAAAAGAGAGGGAAGGGAGGGAGAGGGAGGACAGTAGGAATATCAATGAAACATTAAAAAAAATGATGATGAACATGAGACAAAAACTATAATTTGTGTTTTTCCAAAATATTCCATTTCCTCCAAATGTACTTCATGCATTATTTTAGAGTAAAAATATTTTGATGAAATAGATAATTTTCAAGAAAATGTAGTGCCGGGCGTGGTGGCTCACGCCTGTAATCCCAGCACTCGGGAGGCAGAGGCAGGAGGATTGTGATGTGAGTTTGAGGCTGAGCTCAGGGCCAGCCTGAACCACAAAGCGAGACCCTGTCTCAAAAAAACCTAAAAAAAAAAAAAAAAAGAAAAGAAAATGTAATGTCCTACCTGATCAAGAAATAGAAAACCAGATGAGACTGGACACTAAGGAATAGATTAGAAACATTATCAAAGAATTTTCTTCCCAAACAAAAGTCTGGGACCAGGCAATTTTTCAGTACATTCTTCCAAACTGTCAAGTAAAAATAATTCTCATGCTTTTTAAATTGTTGCAGGGATAGAAAAGGCTGGAATAATACTCAACTGACTCAGTTTGGCCCAATGACAAACACTATCCAAGAAAGCGCCCAAAACAAACCATGAATACTAAAATATAAATGTTGTTAGTATAATAATGGTACTAGAATGCAAAAAATAATCTTCTATCACCATGATGGGCTTATTCTAAGAATATTATGACCGTTATGGTATTATAGGTTCAATATAGGCATATGGATATCTTAAATGTAGACTGGTATAGCCACTGTGGAAATCAGTATTGAGATTCCTAAAACAAACAAACAAACAAACAAACAAAAAATCTAGGATTAGAGGCCCCATTTAACCCAGCTATTCCCCTACTGAATATCTTCCCAAAAGAATAAGAAACATTATACTGCAGAGATATATGCACACCCATGTTCACAGTGACCGAGTTTGTAACAGCTAAATCTTAGACTCAGTCCAAAAACAGCCTATCAACGGGTGACTGAATCAGTCACCAGAAGATGTGGGGACTTTTTTATATGAAATGGAGAGCTACTCAGCCATAAAGAATGATAAACCAGAGACATTTATGGCTAATTGGATGCTCAGGGAGGCCATACTCTTAAGTGCAATCAGTAGGGCACACACGTATAAATACTGAATGGTTTCTCTGGTGTGAGAAACTACAAGTGTAAATGAGACCCAAAATGCAAAATAGATAATGTAAAATAAGAAAGGAAGATCCAAAAGGTAAGGGGAAACAGGGAAGGAAGAGGGGAGAGGAAAAAGAGGAAAACATCTGAGAAAAGGAGGAAAAATGGAAACCAAGGTTTTTATAGATAGTGAGGGGTGGAGGGCTGGAAGGCAGGGAAGGAGAATGGGGAAAAATAACAACCAAGATACACAATACACAGATACAAATTCCCAATGATGAATGTGATCACAATGTATACCTAAAATGTACCAGTAAACTTAAAAAAATACAGAGAAGCCAACAAATACAGAAACACCCAACAATTCTAACTTTTAAGAAGATTTGAAATACTTAAATAGAGGCATACATTCTCAAAAATGATAGACTATATATATTAAAAGATTTCTAGCATTCGCCTTTATGAGGAAGTACTAGAAATTTTCCAATTAAAATCCAGAACAAGATAAATATGTTCATTATTAATCTTTCTTTTGGAAATTCGAATGTATAAAACAGAAAAAATAAATGAGTGGTATAATTATCATTTACAAACAATATTATATATCTATACACCATATGGCCATAACTGTAAGATCAAGAGAATCAATGATAAAACCTTTACGATTGCTAAGAAACTTCAATAAAGCGGCCAATACAAAAATAAATGTGTATATTGCTATAGTCTGGATATGGCTGAGTTTTTCCCCGTTTGGTTCATGTGCTAGAAGCCCCAGTGTGACAACGATGAAAGATGGTGGAACTTTGAAGAGGTCAGTCCCAGTGGGAGATGGTTATGTCACTGGTAGCAATATCACCAGAAAGGATTAATGCATTTCTGGTGAATATTGGTTAGTTCCCGAGGGAGTGGTAGGTTGTTATCAAAAGAGCCAACCTTGCATCTCTCTTTGCTGTCTCACGACATGCTCTCTCCCTCTTGACACACCCCTGGCGTGATACCACCCACCGTGCTGTGATGTGACTATAGGCCTTCATCAGAGTCCAACCGAAGCCAGCACCAGGCACCATTCTGGATCTCCAGAATTTTCAGTTAAGGAAACTTATTTTCTTACAAATTATTGAGCTTCAGGTGTTTCATTATAGCAACAAATGAGTACAACACCTCAGTATTTTCCCAAGTTTCAACAGCCAGTAAAAGAGACAATGTTGAAAACACTCTTCACATTAGTGATAGCCACCAAGAAAAAAAAATCCTCATAAATAACAAAACCTAATAAACATCAAGAAATAATTCTAACAAGAAGTATTTGAATATTAATGAAAAAACTCAAACTACAAAGAGATTATTGATATATAAAAGATACTTTGAATTAAGAGAAATAATACATCCTATGGAACAAGACTAAATTTTCTAAATATGTAAAGCCTCTAAAATTCAATTTATAAGTAATATAATCTCAACTAAGAGCACATTTTTTGCAGGGAGACAGGGCTTTTCAAGAAATAAAATAAAAGTTCATATCATAAATAGGTGAGGGGGCCAGGGATTTAGCTCACTGCCATTGCACTTGCTTTACAAGTACAAGGTCATGAGTTTGATCCCCAATACCACAAAAAACAAATAACAAACATAAATAGGTAGAGAAGTAACAAAATATGAACACTTTCCCTATGAAATATTAAAATCATTAAAATCCATAAAGAAACCTATTAGAACAAGTTAAGTTCAACAAAGTTATAGAATGCAAACTCAATATAAGAAAAATCAGTTGTATTTCTAGATATTTGAAATGAGCAGCCCCAAAAATAAAATAACACCATCAATTGGAAAAAACACTACCTACAAATTAATTTAACAAAATGCAAAATTTATATTTTGAAATCTATAAAACATATTGAAAGAAAGTAAGATTAAAAAGTGCAAATAACTCTAAAGTCCAACGATACATACATAAGCCAATGTGGTTTTTTCGTACAGTGGAAAGTTAGTCAGCTGGAAAAAGGAATAAGGTTCTGACACATACTAACCCATGACACAACACGGATTAAACTTGAAAACACTGTCAGATCAAAGAGGCCGTACACAAAACAATACACAATATACAATTTCATTTAAACAAAGTGTCCAGAACAGGCAAATTCATAGGCAGAAAGTAGGAGAGTGGTTTTCAGGGGGCAGAGGAAAGGGAAATGGGGAGTAGCTACTAATGGATAAAGATTTTCTTTGGGGGTTGACGGATAATGTTCAAAAATTAGATAGTGGTAATAGTTATAGAACTTTGTAAATATGTCAACAACTAATGAATTGTATAGGTTAAACTGAAACTACTATGTGATTTATATCACAATTTTAAAAAATATTTAAAGCTAAAGTTATATATTAGTGGATTAAAGCTATAATGATACATTAGTGTAATTTTGAAGCAACAGTAAGCCAAACGCAACACAATGCCTTAAAATCTCTCCTACAGGAAGCACTTGTGCTTGTGAGGATCTGTGCATTCAGAGAAATACACAGAAATGTTAACAAGCACTGTGTCTGGGTGGTAAGACAGCGGATGACTTTTATTTTCTCCTTTTTATTTTTTTGTATTTTCTAAATTTTCTACAATGAGTCAGAACAAAAATAAACATGTTTTTTAAAAACAAAGTGCGTCAGCATATAATTAAGTCCTGAGACGGGGGTCAGGGAGGGAGCTCAGCAGAGCCTGCAGGCTGGCAGGGACAGCCCCGGAGGACAGGTCTGGGGTGTGTGGGGGAAGGGGGTGTGCGGGGTGGGGGTGGGGGGAAGCCAGCTCATTTGTACCACATGCCACACTCCTCTAGGTTCACCACCTGCCCCTGGATCTCCAACTCAGTCTGTCCCAAGAACCTCAAAGCTGCATCCCCTTGCCCTGACCAGAAGGCCACTGCTGTGGGCCAGGCCTCTCCATCAGTGGGCTCCTGACAGCCTCACCCATGGACCCCAACTGAGGCTCCAAGGCCAACTGCAGATGCTGGTCCTCTGTGCTCTCTCAGACAGACATGCCCATGGAAATCCTGCGGTGTCCCCAGTGCCTATGAGACTGTCCTTAGTTGGCCATTGCAGGGCCAGCTCTCTCTGCAGACAGGTATCTCGGGACACACAGAGAGCGAGGTCTGCACCCAGTCAATTCTCTAGATCCTGTGTCCCTCCTCTCGGCCTCCATTCTGCTGTCCTCACATTTTGCCAGGCTCTTCCACTTCTAGAAAAAGTCATCATTTCATTTCCATCGGTTTGACTCTTTACTTCAGGACTCAGCACAGCACCCCACACATAGCTAACACCCCACCAATGTCCTCCCCTTCCCCCACACTCGGGACCTGTCCCATGCACCTGCTCTTCTCTCGGGACTACTGTGAACACGTCTCGAACCTCTCAAGAAGGCAGGAGCATCGTGGTGAAGATTCTCAACACAGATCTACAGAACAGAGGTGACAGGAGTGATCCTCACACTCTCCTGTGGGGATGAGCACCACCCAGAAGAGCCAGTCAGGGGCTCGGAGCTTATCGCATTGTCCTCCTCAGGAAAATCTATTTTCACAGTAAAGTCTCTCAGGGAAGTAGGATCATAATCCAAGCCCCTATTGTCTCTCTTCCAGCCCTAGCTCCTCATGGCAACAGTTTCTCAAGCTGCCCAGATGGACAGACCTGTGGTCTCTCCACAGTGGGGATGATGGCGCTGTGGGAAGCAGACCTGGCCACTGGAGAGCAGTACTGAGAAAGGTAGGGACATTTATTTAGGTGAGTGCACCTAGCACAGTGCTGTCTTCCTATACATCATGACACAAATCTCCAAAGGTACCTAGATTCCAAAACTAAGGCTCAGAATGTTCAGGTATTTGTCTATGATTCTTCTTCTAGAAAATGGCAGAGCTGGCCTTGAAAGAAAAGTAGCAGCTGTTTTCAAAGAAAGCCCCTAAAATTACACAGCACCCTTTCAACTGACAGGAGGCAGGAATCCCTGGGTTGTCGCACTGTAGAGTCACAGACTGAGCCAGGACTCGAACCTGCCTATCTCTGGGCCAGGGTCCCCCAGCTGGATGTGGTGAGGCCTGGGGGAAAGGGGTGAGGTGCCCTCGCCCAGCCTGGCACGCTGCTCACACCCAGCGAGGCTGCCAGGCTCACGTTCCTTTTTCCCGCTCTCCTTTGAACTCTAAGCACACAGCTGCAGTCAGACTCAGGGCAAGCCAGGAGGGGCCCAATCTGAGCCTGGTGTGGAGCCCTTTCTCAGAACTTTCCAGATTTGCCAAAAAGTTACCAATTAGTGTCCCGGCCCCTCCGTCTGAATCTGGATCTCTAGACTATGCCGGGAGGGCATTCTTGACTGCCCACCCCGCTGCCCTCCAGTTCAGCCTGAATTCAGATCAGGTTCTCCCACCCTCCGGGTCCATTGAGACTCTTGCTCAGCAGTAACAACTGAGATTGCAGCGTCCACTGGGCCTTCATCTCTGTCAGGGCTTGGCTCCATCATTTGTAGGCCAGGGCTGCACCCACTTTACAGACAGAAAAACAAAGGCTATTAGACAAGGAAATGTTATGAAGGCTGAAGAGGACTCACTTTAGCGCTTTGTGTTCGCCATGTGCCCTGTTGGAAGACATCATTCCACGGGGGCTTCTGGAGGAAGCAAGTGCTGCATGGACAGAGGCAGTGGAGAGGCGACTTGGAAGAAAGGAAGGGGGAAGCATCCTAGAAATGGCTTAACCAAGGCTTAGAGGTAGAGGAGGATGAGTCTGTTCATGAAGGGAGAAGGGGGGACAAGTGGCATTGTTGGGGTGAAGAGCAGGAACTACAGACCCAGGTGTAACTCAAAAGATTTGCCCCCAGTTAGTCAGGGGTCTAAGGACAGTTTCCAATCAGAGAAGCAAGATGACCTCAATGGTACCCTCCGATGACTTGGGGGAGCCTTGGCCCCCTTTACCACCCCTGAAGATTCACCCCACCTCACAAACCACAGAGCTAGGAATCTACCTTTGTTTGCTTCCTGTCCCCCAACTTCCCCACCGGGTGTGCACCAGACGGCCCTTCTTCCTCTGTAATCCTCTTTCTCCCCCTCTTCTCTCTTTCTCTGTCCCTCTCCCCCTTTCTATCTCCTCTTCCTTCCATGTGGGGTCCTCCCCACATCCCCACCCCTGCACTCCAGATGTTCTGAAGGAGTTTTTACTGCACGGCACTTCAGACCTCAGGTTAGCAGATGTGCAGCTGAGCGGCAGGTTAATGGGGGCCTGGGGAGCATGCTGGAGCTGGGGTTGGGGCTCGAGGCAGCTGCACTGGCCCAGAAGGCCTGGTGGCTCCCTGAGGAGGCCTCTCAGCCTCATTCCTTCAGCTGCAGCTGACAGGGCAGGAAGGAAAGGGGAATGGGCTGGGGGGAGTGAGCTGCCTGGGGAATAGGGCCTCCTGGCTCCTTGGCTGCGACAGATCCGGGGGCTTCCTCTTCGCCCCCCATCACTCCCACCTGACTGCACCTCCGGAAATTATGAATGCCCCAAGTAGTCAGCCTGCTTCCCCCAGCCCCTGCCTCCTCATTTTAGGAAGATGTCCCTTCCCCACAAGGCTGAGTAGCTGCAAGGACAGATCACCCTCAAGTAGCAGGTAGTTCTAAATAATGTTATTCTTGGCTTTGGAAGACTGCCTGGCTTAAAAAAAAAAAGTTGATTCCGTTTTATTTAAGGTGAGACCTATACTGACACACAGACCCTGGCAACTTAACTGTCTGATGGCGGAGGGCCCCACCCCACTTGCACCTCCCCAAGATGACACTCAGCATGGAGCACGCCAGGCTCCATCACACCCAGCAGCCCTGCCTGTGCTGGGCTGTAAGCCGGTTCTCACCCGAGCCCTCTGGGTGACCTTCCTACTCTCACCACCTTCTCTGCTCTGTCTGCTGCTCCACCCACCCTGAAATTGACGCGCACGGTGAGTAGGGCCTGTGCTCTGGAGGTGGCGCCTCGTTCCTCAGTGGAAGAGTCCTGAGGGGAGGAGGAAGCTCTAAAAAGTATGGACCCATGGAGCAGACACACCTGAGAGGAAAGCTCCAAGCCCTGGTTCTTACAAGTTTCACATCACCAGGCGAATTCCTTGACCTCTCTGATCTTTCCTTATTCATTAATTTACACATAGATGCTGCACTCTTCCCTGGGGAAAAGGGAAGTCCCCAGCCCCCAGCTGTGTCCGCCTGGCAACTGTCCTGGGTGGAGAAACGAACCTTTCCAGGCTTCCTGTCCGCGGTGCCTGATGAGTGGGGAAGGTAGCATTGTTATCAGATCACTCTCTGCTGCTGTGTGCCACGCATGAAACCAGGCCTGGGAAATCCTGGCCTTAAAAAACACTTGCTCTCTGCCCTCGTGGAAAATAAAGGGCCATGCAGAGGAAATGGTGACACAGAAGGGCAATGTTGGCATCGAGATCCTGCAGGATGAGACATCTGAGATGAACCCTGAAGGATGAGCAGGAGGCGCAAGAGAGGAGTGAGCAGGTGAGAAGGAGAAACAGGAGTGGACGCCAGGTACAGTGAATGTCAGAGAGCAGGAGCAGAAGCTGCAGGCCCAGGGGAAGTTCGAGTCACCAGTGGGCCCTGCAAAGAGCGAGAACAAATCTGTGAGCAGCAAGTAGGAGCCAGATCCCGTGATAGGCAGCAACTCAGCCAGGGAGTCTGGGCTTGGTCTTCAGCATGACTGAGAGCCAGGGACAGTTACGGTCACACTGGTTTCTGAAGACCCATCTGGCGGCAGTGTTGGGGGAGATCAAGTAAGTTCTGAATGGAAGCCCGGGGACCACTGAGGAGGTTGTTACAGCCATTTGGGTGAGGTGTGGACAGACATAGGTGGGTGCGGGGAGGTAGTAGAGGACTTCCTGTGAGGCAATCAGGTTGACAGTCACTGGGCTTGACCATTGCATGAAGAAGTGGTGAAAGAGTCACGGGTTATACCCCACTATTGGAATTTAGGAACTAAATGAACGGTATGACCCCCTGGAGAGGCGGTGTGTATGGGAGGGAAGACTGTGGATTTGCTTTGGGAGACATTCAGTATGAGGCACTGCTGGGTCATCCAATAGGTGGCCCACTGGGCCAATGTAGACTGGAGATGTAGACAGGGGATCCATCAGCTTCCAGAGGTTCCAGAGTCTTTAGGCAGGTAGGAAACTCCCAAGGAACTGGAGCTGGAGTAGGGAGACAAGGCCAGAGCCCCTGAGAAGTATGTCCCTTCCAAGATGGGTTGGGAAGAGGGGCCATAGGTAGAGAGAACCGGCAGGATGAGTTCTCAGTGCAACACTGGAAGAGACAAGTTGAAGGAGAGACAGTCAGCATTACCACATGATTCTGGGACAGTGAAGGAGCTGAGGAAGAAAAGGAGTCAACGAGTGTGGACTCTGAAGGACCGAAGAGAAGAGGTGTGGGAGGGGCGGTGAGGCAGAGTCTCACTCAGGCCTTGTCACCTAGTGAAGACCTAATGCCACACCTGTCACATGGAGATACTCAAATAAATTTCTTCTTTCCCTCCCTTCTGCCTCTTTCTCTTCTGCTGTAGTTGAGGTAGAAGCTCAGGGCCATGGTGGGGCTGAGCTGCCTTATGCCCTCCAGCCCTAGAAAGGTGTTTTGGTCCCCACTCACCAGGCAATAAAGACAGGACATCTGAGAGGATGGGTCATTTCTCCCGGGAGACACAGAAAGAGCAGACAGAGCCTGTGCACTTTGTCCTTGAGGAGGACACTACTTCGCACAGAACAGATTTCTTCTTGGGGGGGCTGCTGGGGACTCTGGAGATTCAGCCTCCTTTTGATGGTTGCCATCCACAGCAGCTCATGACACTCCTCCCTCCCCACTACACAGACTGGGTCAAGCGTCCACTGTGTCCTCCAGAGCAGCCTCACTGGAGTCGTCTTATTTATGGGGGTAGCGGAGAAGCTGGGTCTCAGTCCCCAAACAGGTGTTATAGCCAGTGAAGGGAGGGTCCCTCGATGGGGTCACATTCCACAGCAGCTGATCTAGCGCCATCTGGCCGAGTGGTCATACAGGATCTTAAAGAGATTGTCCCTTTTCTGGAGAACAAGCATCTGCACACCTGAGTGGCCGCGGCTTCTCTGTTGGTCACTAGGTACCACTGGGGACATCACACCCTCTCTGTGCTGCCGACTCTCCTCACTACAAAAGAAGCTGTTGGCCTGGGTGACCCCCTGCACCTCCAGCTCTGGTATTCTCAGGTCCTGTGGTCTCAGGCAGCCTCCACCCACACAGCCTCTGCTGCAGCCAGGGCAGGAGCCTGGTGCGCTTGCTGCCTTTTCTGGTCAGTGTGTGGATTCCACTCTCCAGGAAAGGGCTGGCAGCCACCTAGGTTTCCAAGGCTCATAAATGGATGGAAATTATTCGTGGACTCTCAAAAAAAAAAAAAAAAAGACCGCTTGTGGGTTGGGTGGTGCATGCTTGTAATCCCAGGACTTGGAAGGCTGAGGCAGGAGGATTGTGAGTTCAAGGCCAGCCTGGGGTACATAGTGAGACTCAGTTTCTTAAAAAAAAAAAAAACTATTTTATAGCTCCTGACATACCCAATCTTAGCAGGACAGCTGGAGGCAGGGCCAGCCAGCTGTAGCCTACAGGGCTGCCAGGAGGAGTCTTCTGGGGGCTGTGTATCCTGCCCCAGTCCGCTGAGCTGCTGTCTGAGCCTTCGTCATGGCCGCTCAGGGCTACAAGATTCTTCTGAGAAAATATCATGCATCTGCATTTCCTCCCAAAACCTCACCTTGTCTCCACACCTGCCCCCCCAGAAAGCATCCGGTCTCTCTTGTTGCCACCAAGCAGTTCCACAGCCAAACCAACCCAAGCCTCATATTTCCACCCCATGTACACAACTGGCCGTAGGGAAATGAAGGGGGCATCTATGAGTCTGACAACAGAGGGAGTGAAGAGCTGATTAGTTCTGTCCGCTGTAACAGAGGACAAGATGTCCCAGAAGCTTCTGGGAAAAGAAGAGCGATTCTGCCATGTAAACCACATAGGAATTAGCCGGAGGGGACAGCAGTGGGCTGTGTGAAAAGGCGGATTCTGAGTCAGGAAGGCTGTGGGACTCTGCACACCCAGCATGTTCCTGAGTCATGCGTATGTGGGGGGCCTATGAGGCACACTTCGAGTGAAGAAGATGTAAACAGTGGGGAGACACTTACTGACCCTTGGATCAGCTCCCTAAACCTTCACTTGCTCATCTGTAGAATGGTGATGACGGCATCTGCCTCAGACCTTGTGCAAGGAATCAATGAGGCCGTGCCTGGTAAGTATTAACCCAGAGCCTGGTAATGTATTGAACACTCGGCAAACATTAACCTCCTTTATACACTAATTTTACACCATGTCTACTAGCAGTGGCTTTTGTGTTTCAGACACTTACATCCACGATACATGGGCCCTCATGTTATGACATGAGGCCTGACATACGAACAACTGGGTTATAACCAGAATTTTAGTTTTAACTTATGACCAAAGTTTTGAGCTACGACCCTAATGCTGGCCACTTGTGCTTCCACATAATCTCAGATATAGGTTTGACCCTTAAAGAATTCTCAAAGAACATGACAACATCCTTTCCTGTACGAAGTTAACTGAGAAATCCTGGGCCAGTGTCTCTCTAAGGACACTGAGATCTGCTTGTGAACAGGAGGGAGATGTTGAGGGCTGTGTAGAGGAGCCTGAGCCTTCATTAACCAACCTGAGTTACAGTCAGCCCTCAGAAATGGATTGAGCTTGTAAGTCAAGGGTCCACTTAAAGGGTTGGGATGGGGATGATGGGGATCTGGGTGTGACTGGCATTCCTAGATCAAACCACAAACTGCTGAAAGGCAGGTCCTTGTTGTATTATCTCAATGTCTTCCATGTCAGGTCCCTCAAACACTGTGCAATGCTGGAAATGATGAATGGATGGATGGATGGAGAAATACCCATAGTGGAGTTTTCTCCTTTCTTCAGACACTCCCACAGTCCGGGCCAGCTGCCTGAGCATCGGGCCCTCAAGAAGGTCCATTAACCTGAGTAGAGGAGAGCTGAGGAGATACTTGACCTTGCTCTGTGAGGAAGGAGTTGTCCACCTCCCGAGGCTGCCTGGGGGCTCAATGTCCCAGACAGTGGGCATCCTCACCTTTCTTGTCTCTCAGGCCTGGGCATGCTAGAACTCTGTGGGGCTCAGGAGTGGCTGAGTCAGAGAAGCATGTTTAGCTTGAGGGACATTGGGGAGATGTGCAAGTCCGTACTGTGGTGCTTCCCTCAGGCCCGTGCCACCGTGATGCTCCTGGGTGGCCCAGCTGGGGCCAAGTCTATTCCAGACCAGCATTTATGGTTGAAAGAGTCATCACCAGATCCCAGGGGCCAGCCCACCAAAGACGTGCTTCTGGTACCTGTCGGGAGCTAAATTACCCATGTTTAGACCCTCATGCCACAGGGGGCTGCCAGCCTGCCCACTCCCCACCTCAGAGCAGCCTCTGGACCAGACACATGTAGTAATCAACTCCCGGAACCTTGGGAAGATCCAAATACAGTAGCCTATAATCATGGAGCTTGAAATAGCTGTCTGTGCCAGTGAGGCCATCTGCTACCTCGTGTGTCCCTGGGGACCCCCTTGGCTGAACCCCAGGGCCCTCCTTGGCTGGCGGGCAAGGTGGGGTACTGAGAGAACTCATCAAGTCACCTGCAGAACTTGGGGCGGCTTCAGGATGGGACCTTGGATCAGAGTTCCGAGAGGAGCCATGTGTCTCCTCTCCTGCTAGCTCGGGGACCCCTGCCATATTCCCTCCCTGCAGGACAGCTGGACAGAGGCTCCACCCAGCTCTCCATCCCCAAGTGTTCTTCTCCTGGATCAGGCTCTTTCCCTCCTCTCTCATTTGTCCTATCCCTGGCAGTGGGTTGAATGCTGACTCCAAAAGCAGTGTGTCCATGCCCTAACTCCTAGAATCTGTTGAGAATCTTATTTAGAAAAAGGAATTTTTTTCAGCTATAATCGAATTAAGGAACTTTATTTGAGATTATCAGGATTATTTGGGAGGACCCTAAATCCAATGGCAAGTGTCCCTAGGAGAGATTCTGGAGTCAGAGAAGAGGGAAAGGCAGCGACAAGATAGAAGGAAGGGATCAGAGGGATGCGGCTCTATGGGATGTTGGAGAGTCTCCCCTGGGGCCTGCAGTCAGCGTGTAGCCCCACTAAGAGCTCGATTTTGGACCCCTAGTCCCAAAGACTGGCAGAGAACACATGTTTGTTGTTTTAAACACTGGATTAGTGGTGATATGTTAAGGCATCCATAGGAAAAGAATATACCCTTTCTTGCATGTCATTTTGTTTGGTTTTGTTCTTGCGATGCTGGGTGTCGAACCCAGGTCCTCACATGTGCTGCTCAAGTGCTCTGTCACTGACGACACCTCCAGCCCAGCATCATGGTTCTTAATCTACAGCGTGCCTCAGAGTAGCATCAGGGGTTGCTACTCTAAGACACAGACACTTGGTTCCATCCCTAAACTTGGATCCAGTATGTCTGACTGAGGCCTGAGAATCTGCAATTGTAACAACACTGATGCTCCTGAAGACCCAAGCCAAGTCTCCCATCCTTTGCATAAATGGACCTCCTCCTGAAATTGCCCAGGCCTCCCACTGGGGCCTCCGGAACGTTTGACTCGGCTCTTCTATCCTCATACAAGACCCTACGCAGCTCCGTCCATCACTCTCTGAGGAGTCTGGGCATAGTCACTCACTCTGCTGTGCATCTGCATGCCTGCCTGTGAGCCGGGGCTGTGCGTGCAGGGGCTGTCGCTGAATCAGGAACACACAATGTCTAGAAATGTCCTCAAGCCCTTCCTAGGCAGACGGTCATTAGTAACAACCAACTCTGTGTCTCTGTCAGGGACTCTCGGGAGTTCTAACCAAGGCTGAAGGTTTCCAGGGGTCAGTGCTGATGCTCCATGTCAGCAGCCCCTAGCTCCCCAGCAGCTAGCATAGTCCTCCCATCCCAGGCTCCTCTTAGACAGGAAGGGGTCAGCCCGGTGTCCTCAGGTACCCACTGGGAAAGCTCAACCCAAGGACAGCTCTGGAAGCAGGTGCTCTGGAAATGCCTTGGTCACCAGAGTGCAGGATGACCCATTTGCCAGGGCTTGTCATGCTCTCTGTCAGCCTCCTTGGAGCTGCTCTCTAGAGGAAGCCCGGAACCCGGATGTGTGCATGGACTCTGGAAGGCCCCTGAGTGCTGCCCTTGGCTGTGCTGCAGGTGATGTCACTAGTCTGCGCCTCAGTCTGCTGATAGAAAGCAGAGGTGAAAAGCCCACTAGCACAGGGTCACTAAAAGAGAGAAGAGCAAGAGATTCATGCACACAAAGTGCCATCTCTGTTCTGTTATTAGTCTGCTCTGAGCATTGTTCTGGGCTGTGACTGCTCCTAGCATGGAGAGGGGTCAGAGGCACGGGTCAAGGGCACCTCCTAGAAACCCCTGGCTTTTGGCTTTTCCTGGGAACATCTCCTAGCCCTGCCCTCATGGGGCCTCTGGCACTGAGCAGGATGCCTGAGCTATTTCTCCAGGGGACACTCAGGTCTTTCCTCCTTATCCAACTTTACAGCATTCCCAGGAAACTAGAGTACTCTCCACTCCACAGAAATAGAAACTGAGACACACATGAATTATAAGTGAGTCCAGAGCAGGACCAATACCCCCACCTGGAAGTTCTTTTCTCAGGTCAGGGATTTAGCTCCATGGTGCTGTGCCTGCTTAGCAAGTACAAGATTATGAGTTCGATCCCTAGAACAGAAAAAGAAGGAAGTTCTGGTCTCTATGACATCCTCTTGGGACACCTGTCTGCCAACCACTCCATTAGACCCTCCTATTTTAAAGTCAGGAAGTCACAGGTACAAAGAAGGGAAATAACTTGCATCACAGCTGGTTATTGACATGACCAGGACTTAAACTCAAATCCCGGTAACCTAGGCATTGCAGCTTCGGAAGATACCAAAGGATCAAGGTGAAGTATGGCTCTCTGGCATCAGACCTAAATTCAACCCCAGCTCCTCTCTTTCCTGCCTATGTGACCTCAAGTAAGTTACCTGGCTTCTTTGGGCTTCAGTTGCCTCTTCTGTAAAATGGACACAATAGAAGTGACCTTATAGGGCTTTCAGTATTAAACGAGCTTCAGAGTGTGCCTAGAATACTGCGTGTGCCATGCGGAAGCCACCCCTCCCTCCCCAGCCCCTCTGCCTCCAATGCCCACAAGCACATCTGCACGCACACACCCACCCACCCCAGCCTCCCGTCTCCCCAGCAGCAGGCGGCCAGCATGTTTTAGGTTGGCTGGCTGGAGCCGAGGGGCGTGGTGGCTCCAACTGGGGTTTCAGTTGGAAGCTGGCACTGCTCTTGATTAATTTCCCCTGTTCCGCACAGCGGCGGCCAGCTTCTTGTGGCTGTCCTTTGTAATGATGCATTTCCCCCCTAGGGTGTCCAGCAGTGGGCTGTTTTTCTGTTTTCTCCCCTTTATTCCTGCCACTGCACTTTTCCGGCTTCTCCTGGGACCAGCTAGCCCAGAGCGCGGCTCCTTCTGAGCTGTTTGCTTTTCCACCAGCTCGCCCCTGGGCCTGCCGCGCCCCCACCCAGTTTCTATTTTCCCCCAGGCTCCACTGGCTTCCCGTGGTTTCTCTTGGCCCGGGCTCAAGCCTGGCGTGACACGTCTGGTGTGGCTGCCCTCCCCCTCCCACATGGGTCGGGCTGGCAGCAAGTGTATCCAGCGAAGGGGCAGCAGAGCTGGGCACTGCCAGCCCAGGTGCCAAGCCAAACATCTTGTACGCCGTGTCTGACTCCATACCTGGAGCCTAGAGTGCCAGGCTGGCTGGTCCCGTCTTCTAGCCCAGCTCCCCTCAGACTGCCCCAAACCGACTTCCCTCAGCCCTGTGTGTCTGGTTCCACTGATAGAAAGTAGACTGCAGGAACAAGCTTTCCCGAGGCTCAGGGTACCCACAAGAGTGTGCCCGGGAGTGCTCCCTCTGCGAGAGGAGGCCCTGTGTTAGCCTCACAGAGCTTCACAGTGACACCGGACTAAGACAAACGCTGAACGCCTCTGCCACCAGCTTCCAAAACTCAGATACTTACATGGAATCTTTGACTGGGTTCTCTACACCACTCTCATTACACACTCACACACTCACAGGCACACTATAGGCAGAACGACCAAGCCTAGGGGACCTGGGAAGCTTGGTCACTCTCTAGGGCTCACTGTTTATTTACCACTCATCCAATATGGTCCTTGTAAGCTCTTACAATGTGCCAAGCTCTTAATGAGCTGATCCTCCATCCACCCAATGCTAAAACCGGAGGATTGGCTGTCACGCTGACGGCCCTCCTCCCAACTCCACATCTGGTCAGTGCTATTGCTACTAATAATTGCAGCAGTGGTAACAAAAGTTTCCAGAAGGACAGTGTCTTTTCTGTACATTGACTCATTTTATGCAATTCTGCTGTGGTACAGAGAGCCACCCCACGGTTCTGAAATGCTTTGAAACTCAAATGATCTGGTCCTTACCGCATGTTGGCAGAAATATTTTGTCCTGGTACTGATCATTTGTTTGGCACTTAACACACAAGCTAGAACTTGTTGTTGTCAATTGCTTCTTGACACACTACCCTTTCCAGGACAAACAATTTTTTTGTACTCATCATGACGATTACCAAGGTAGCACTGTAGATACCAGTGGCCCCCTCCACTTGGCTAAAAAGGAAACAGAAGCACAACAGTTGGGTAACCTGCCCCAGGTCTTCCAGCTGGTGAGGAAATAGCTGAGATTTGAACCCAGGGAATCTGGCTGCAGCAGCCTGAAGACGTGGCATCTCGACGTCCAAGTCTATCAGCATTTCCCTTCACCACTGTCCCTGCCTTTCCTTTGCCCACTGTACTCTCCTCCATCCAGTGGCCTCTCCACTGCTGCCCAGGCTGTCCTCCGAGACTCCTGCCAACTTGACTTTCAAAGGCACAAACCCTATCACTTTGTCCCCTGCCAACGCCCTCTAAGGCTCCCCGTTGTGTTGGACACAAAGTCCAACCTCTTAGTAAGGTCCCCGACTACTTGCGGCCATTATCGTGCTAGCTCCAGATATTTTTCTCATCACCACCCCTCCCACCTGTCCCGCCAAACTCACAGTTCAGCCAAATTGCCTGCTCACAAATTCTCTAGCGTTCTCCAATTCCACATCTTCCCGATGCTTTGTCTGTAACATCCTTCTGGCCTCTTCCCCTGAATGACGCTTCCTGGTCTTTTAAGACTCAACGCAGGCATTGCCATACCAGTAAGGTCTCAAAAACCCTGGTAAAATGTATGAATTCATGCCCGGCTAGAGGAGCAGTCTCATAATGCCGCCTCAAACCACAGCTCTGTGGAGCCTTCTGGCTGCAAATCTCTCTCACTTAACACATATTTCATCTCCATGGTGCCTTTGCAAAGTAGGTGGGAAAGATCATGCGCCCATCTGACAGACGGGCAGCCAGAAGCCCAGAGAAGGACAGTGACACAGACCATCAGGATCAGAGCCAGGGCTGGGGGCCACGCTTTCTGTCTAGCAGGATTGAAAGAGGCAAAATCCACTCAGCTGCCTTACACGATGGGAGAAGGGGACACGGCCTCGGGCCCCTGCAGTGGTCGGCTAGTTAACAGAGAGTTAAAGGGCTGGTGTGGCTGCCAGCCATCAGTTCTCCAAGCCACAGGGGCTGCAGCCCCCCTACCGTGCGTCGGGGAGGCTGCCTGTCTCACCCCACAGCTCCTTGCCTCGTCTGAAAGCAGGATCTTGTGATGTTTTAAGCAAAGGATATGATTCATAATTTTAAAAACCAACAAAACCTCAAAATAAGTGCAAAAAAAATCCAATGAAAGTCCCATTTTATGCTATGAAGTCCTCTTTGATGCTTTGGATGAAGTGTCAACCCTGTCCCTCTCCCCTCAAAACACACACAGTTCTTAGATGGGGCTGCCCGGGCTCTCGCTGGTTCCATAAGCAGGTGTTTGGTCAGCCTTGCCTGTGGGAAGCAACAGGGCTTTCCTGGTCTCTGGTCTCCTGACCCCAGCCCCAGGGGCCCAGGGATGCCTGATCATGTGCAGAGGAGAGGCGCAGAAGCTCTAGACACCTGGGGATGGAGGGTGTGAGAATGGGAACCATGGAAGTCCAAGTCTGCCCCTCAGGACAGTCAGGCAGCGGGGAGAGGGGGGTGTCAGGGTCTAGATCCAGAGCAGGAGGCCAGAGGATGCCCAGGACAGCTGCCGGGGAGGAAAGCCCATAAGTGTGATATGTCACCGCTAGTGCCCTGTCTACCAGTTTTGATTTCTCTCCAAATCTGTATTCGTTCTCCCATCTGATGTAGATGCACCTGTAATTTAGCTCAGCTCCCCAGGCATGTGTGAGGTACTGTCACATCCCAGGCCTGTGCTGTGCACCTTGTGAATAAAAGCCAACACCTGGCCCCAGGAAGGCAGCATCCACCTGTGCCATCAGCACCATTCCTGCCTCCGCCAACAGTTTTGCTGTCATGGCGCCCCTGCTGGACAATAGAGGAACTGCAGGGCTTCTGATAGGGTGGTTCTGTCTGGAGTGGCCAGAGTCCCCGATTGCAGTCCCGCCCTTGTGTAGGGGAAGTGGGTGTGTGAGCCCAGCCTCCCCTCCGCCCACAAAGCCCTGGGGGCCAGAGCAGCTAGGTGGAGAAGACAGCCCACACCCCAGGCTGCAATGGCAGAACGCCAGTTGCCTGGGGACTGCTGCCCTGGTGGCCCTATCTAGGGAGGTCCTGTTGCCACAGTCCTCCAGGGGAGGGCTTTGTGCCCCAAGATGCACACGCAGGTGTACACATACACACTGAAGATGACAACAAAACTCCTGAAGCAACCAAAGCAGGAGCACTCCCTGTATAGAGCGCTGAGCAGGAAAGGGGCCTGCAGGAGAAGCGGGAGCGGAGGCAAGGGCCTCGGGTGTGACTCAGGCCCCAGGACAACCCTGGTGACTCACAGAGACTGCAGACTCGGTAGCTCCCACAGCGCCTCGGCGGGGATTCCTCCCAGCTGGTTGTTCTGCAGCATCCTAGGAGAAAAGAGAAGGGCTGTGAGGACCCAGTGGTGGGTAGATGGGGGAGGGTGGGGTGGGGCTGGGGAGCTAATCCCACCGTGCGCCAGACCCTCAGTCTTGCTGTGGCTTCAGAGCCCCCGGGAGAATCCTGGCCCAGCCTCCTCCCCTGTTAACAGAGAACCCCAGGGTGCTCAGGAGGCTGGGAGGTACGGCTTGGGCAGCGGCGTCCCAGAGGTCCTCCTAGGGCGGGGCAAGAGTTAAGAGAATGAGGAAGATACAAGGCTGAAGCAGAGAGCTTCAGAAGTCAGAAAGCATGAGATTCTGGCCAGCAAGCACCTAAGAACTGGAGGCTTTCCTCCCCAGGCTCCTCCATTTAGCTGAAATGCTAACAGTTTCTTTGTGGAAGAGGACATGGATGACAGCAAGGCTGTGCCCAGGATGCCAGGTCTCAGACCAAGGTTTCCTGGCACTGTTAACTATAGACACAATTTTCAGTGCCCTGCTCCTGCATCAGCCTGTCCTGGTGAACCGGTCTCACATGCAGATAAGTCACACTGACCTGTGGGAGCTTTCCACTTACTAGGCTGCTCTCCCGGCAGGGGAGCCTGGCCACAGGACCCCAGGGGCCCCCACAGACACGAATCCTGGAATTCTTTGGAGCCCCTGGAAATCCTATGTTCAGGGCAGGAGGGCAGAGAGCACACAGGAGGGCAATCTGGCCCCTCTGCCCAGCTTAGCACCTCTACCCTTCAGCCAGCCTGACTTCTTCCACTCGAGCAGGAAGCCTTCCTCACTCCCGACTTCAGTGGGCTGCCTCGATTCCCACACAGGGGCCTCCGCTCACTCAGACCGAGGATTGCTGGGAAAGCAGAGGGTCTCAGCTGCTCACACCTCCTGGCTGAGACCTGTCCCTCCAGTCCCCATGACTGCACCTGTCCTGGGCACAGGGAGCCCATGTCCAAGAGCCACTCAATGCATCCCCACCCACATCACCTCCTGGGGTCCTCACACCCCTTCCTCAGGAAGTCCTCTCCTTCGTGCACTGAGCCCAGCAAGCCAGAGTTCAGCAGGGGGATGGCTCAAACCTAGCCCTGCTTCCCTTAGTGTTCCTGTCTCTGTCCCTCTTGTTATGAATGCAGCAGAGTTATACAGGCTGGGAGAACCTCACAAGGCAGCAGCTCTTGTTCAAGATAAAATGAGAGATACAGTGCCCTGAGTTACAGAGCAAATTAATGCCCGACTCAAGAGTAGGAACTAAGTCATTTCTCCCACCCCGGTGCTTTGTGATCACATTCCCTGTGCCTTTTGCTGTCCCTGGTTCTGCTTGGTAAAGGACTGTCTGGTAGTTGTAACCCTGACTACATGTTTTCACAATCGTCTGGTCTTTGAGATCCTGCCTGGTTAAGCATCTTAGGCAAAGTCTTGGGTGGAGGGAAGCTTTAGAATCTTTCAGTGACTTGAATGGACAGCCATGCATTTCCTAGAGATCTGGTCCTCAGCACCATCCCTTCCGCATGCGCTGAGGAACTCTGGCCAGGGAGGCATTTGGGGGCAGGAGCCAGAGTCACCAGAGGGGTGACAAGTGGTCCTCAAAACTCTTCCTCTGGTTCTGTGGAGGGGCCTTGGGGTCACGAAGGTGAGTAAGACAGACTCGGCCGGGAGCCCCCACACCGGACACCCCTGACAAGCCCTTCATCTGCCTGGCTGTCAGGACTTCTGCACAAGGTGTTTGAGGTTTGTTGTAAGTTTCCTTTTTTTCCATTTTCTTCTTATTTCTTGACTTCTTTCTTTTGTGTGTTCTTCTTTCCTTCCTTCCTCTATGTCTCCTTCTTCCCTTCCTTCCTTTCTCCTTCCTCTCTGCCTATCTCTAGGTCTCTCTGTCTCTTGTTCTCTTCCCTCTCTTCCCCTCCTCTCCCTTCCTTTTTCTTCTTCCTCTTCCTCTTTCTCCTCCTCTTCCTCTTTTTCTTCCTCTTCTTCTTCTTCCGATTCTTCTTTTTTGAGGCAAGATCTTGCTATGTAGTTTAGGGTGACATTGAACTCACCATGTAACCAAGACTGGTGTCAAACTCATGGTAATCCTCTTGCCTCATATTCTGAAAGCTGGGGTTATAGGTGTGCAGCACCATGCCTGGCCTCCTCCTCCTCCCCCATCTCTTTCTCTTCTTCCTATTGCTTTTTTCCCTCTCTTTCTCTCACTCTTTCTGTCTCCCTCTCCTTTCCTGTTCTCTCCTCCTTCCCTCCTTTTCCTTCCCCCAGCTCTCTCCCATTGAGCTACCTCTGCAGCCCTTGTTTTAAAATTTCTACAGCTTACACTGTTGGGGAATTTATTCCAGGTTCTCCATTTTAAAGGTAGAAAAACAAAGTTTCAAAGGAAGGGAATCTTCCAGCTGCTCTGGTGGGGTGCTGGCCTGGCCTCAAGTTTTTTGCGGGCAGAGACTGCCTTCCTGTCTTCCAGCCTCTTGAAAGGATGGAGCAGCACATCCTACCACAGTGGCCGAGCACCCCCGGGTGTCCCTGGGACCTGGCCAGCCTTCTCCCATGAGGCTCAGTGTCCAGTGTTCTAATAACTCAAACACGCCCCTCCTGCTCAGGTTAATTCAGTTCCTGGGCGCCAGGGGAACCTCTGCTTCAGGCCAGGCATGGCTGCTGTCCAACCAGGTGGAGAACAAACACAGTCAGAGTCACCTATAGAGGCTCCACCCTGTGAGAGGAGGACTGTGCTATGTGGGACAGGGGAGTTCCCGGGGGAGGGCTCCCTGAGATACTGGCTCCCTCCGCTCCTTCATGGTCCCTGTCAGGAGTGGTTTGAACAGTTCCCATCTCAGAAGCAGCATGCTGCCTTTCCGGGGCTCTAGGCTTTACCAACACAGCACAGGCCAGGAGTCCTCGGCCACAGGTTGCTGAGGGGTTGAGCTGTCTAGGAGCCTGGCACCCAGGGAAAGCTCCTGCCTGCTATCCCAGAGGCAGGTAGGGAGGAAGTGGCAGCTCCTGCTCCCACATCTAGGTCTAGTGAGAAGCAAGTGAGGCCCAGCAAGAGTCTTTCTAGCTGGACTACAGAAGCCTGACGTAAAAGAGAACAGAACTGCCTGGTAGCAGACAAGGGAGGGGGACCAGGACTACAGCCCAGACTTGTGTGCCCTGGAGTGGTGGGTGTGGGATCTGGGGAAAGAGGCCAGTGAGGAAGGGCAGGTGGGAACCTTTGTAAGTAAGGACCCAGAGGCCTAACAGACACCACACACACACACACACACACCCCACACATGCACATGCACACACACACACATACACATATACGTGTCACAAAGTAGGTGCTGGGATCCATGAGTTCCAGCAGGGCAGCCCCGGTCCTGTAAAGGTACACAGGGGAGAGGCTGCTTGGGCAGCGGGCATAGAGGCTTCCCTCAGCTCACTGTGAGTGAGTGGTAACTCTGGTGTCTGTGGAACAGATGGGAACAAGGCTCACGTCCCTGTAGGGTGTGTGTAGAGCTATGGGCACTACCCTGGGCCAAGGATCTGGGCCTCACGCAGGCCAGGCAAGCACTCTATACTCACCATGCCTTTTTATTTTCATTTTGAGACAGGATCTCACTAAATTGCCCAGCTTAGCCTTGAACTTATGGTTTTCCTGCCCCAGCCTCCTGAACAGCTGGGATGACAGGCACACAGTCCCACGAGCATCCAGGGCTAACTCTGATTCGTGGCCAGTACAGCCCATGGGCTGCAGGGCTGAGGGAGTCCTCAGAGGAGGAAAGGACCAGAGTGACACCTCTAGCCTAGGCATGGAGTAGATGTGGAAGACATGAGGGAAAGGATGGGGGGCTCCCTTTCTGTCATTCTTTTCCTCTCCAAGGAGCAAGAAGGGGGCAGGGTGAACCCCAAGGTCGCCTGGCTTTCAAAAAGGAGACACTCTTCTGAAAAGGGTCCCGCACACAGAGAAGGCAGAGAGAAGTTAAGGTGTTCCTAAGGCGGCCCTAGGCTGAGGGCCGCCAGGCTGAGGGCGGGTTCTCCTGCTTCTTTTAAGTCTGGAAAGAAAGCAATGGAAGATCTGCTGCAGGGAGAAGCAACATCAGACATGGAACCGGTCCCGTGCCTGGGATGCCCATGCCATCTCTCCCTTTCAGGTATGTGGGCAAGAGGACATTCCTGGGCAGCCCACTGTGCCTCCCAGAGGTCAGTCACAGGAGCGACATGGAGCAGAGTGGCTTTCCTGCCAGGTGGTCTTCAGGGTGTGGCAAATGGGGTCCCGGGCTTGGGGGGCAGGTGGACTTGGCCCACTGCTGCAGCCCCTCCCACTGGCTTCCTCTCGAGCCAAGGCACCGTTGGTGGAAAGGGGGCGGGCGGGTGGCCTGCGGTTTCTCCCACGCTTTGATTTATTGCCTAATGCAGGCAGAGAAGAAAGAGCAGGCTCATCTCTAAGCCGCAGTCTCGGGAGCGGGACGTGAGTCCCACGTCTTCTGCAGGCCCAGCACACACAGCCCTGCCCTCTAATCCGGCTGCAGGTCTGAGCCTGCCACCGGGGCACAGACACGCCACCAAGCAGGCCGCCTGCACCCACCGCGAGGGCTCAACATCTCCCCACCTCCTCAGGGCAGCAGTGTTCATGGACAGCGAGGCAGAAACGGAGCCAAAAGGAGGAGGACTGAGGGGCAGAGAGGGAGGGCAGAGCCTGAGCGCAGATGAGGAGTGAGGACGAGAGGCCGAGGCTGCAGACACGGACACGAAGGATGGCAGGTGGAACAGAGAGGAAGGGAAGACAGAGCCTAGTCAGAGGAAGTCGGACAGGGATGTTGGGCAGTGCTCAGTCGAGGACAGCTGACTAGTTGGAAGCCTGAAGCTCATGGACCATGGAGGAAGGGCCACTGCTAGCCCCAAGGATGAGTGCAGTCCCGAGCCTGAGTACAAAACTGGATTCCAGCCTCCTCCCACCCTCTTAGCTGGATACTCTTGTGCAGTCACAGCCTACTCAACTGTACAAAGAAGACCTACAGAGATAGTCAGGGCTGAGGCACTAGCACAGGTGGAGAATGCCTCCGTATTTTAAGGAAGTCCCCAAACAGTCTACTGCATCAGAGTAAGCCCTCAGAGTCCTTATTTTCCTCCCGAACTCCTTCCTGGGTTGGTATGTCCTGTCCAAAAACCTCTCCCATCCACCTCAATCCTATGTAGCCTCTTTATTCTACACTTTCCACCCTCATTCATCACTGAGACAAGGTGGACTGTGAATTGGGGTGACAAAAGATGTTGCCTTTACCTTCCTTCCTCTAAAATGGGTCACGAGTATAATGGTAAAGGGAAGCCAGGTGCAATACCACGAGGTCCTCAACAACTCTCCCTGAAGGAAAACGGAGAGAGCGAGGAGGCCACCCAGAGTCTGAGGGAGGAGCTGTATTTGCTTCGAGAACAGATATTCAGGGCTGGTGACACAGGGACTAAGGATGAACCTAAAGGGCACCCACATGGACCCTCTCCTGGGGAATGTCACCCCCTTCTGCACACTAAGGAGTCCCAGGACATCGACCTATGCTGATATCACTATTTGCAGTGTGGAATAAAGATACTTCACCTCCCTGCACGGCGGCCACACCGCCAGGCACAGTGAGTGTGTTACCTACCAACCAGATGAAAGCGAAGAGACAAAAACAGCGGGTCAGCAGACAGTGACTATACAGAGATGTGAAGCACATGGACAGGGGACTCAGTTTGGGGCTACAGAACTTCCGCTTGACCACAATACTCCACGTGGCCCTGCAGTGAGAGGGGCTGACTCTACTTACAAGATTTTCAGGCTGTAGAGGCCAGAGAATGCTTGTCCGGGGATGTGAGAGAGATGGTTCCCCGAGAGACGCCTGGAAGGGGGAGACAGAGGTCAGCACTGTGGGCAGGTTACCCTGAGAGGGCGACCTGCACTCCTCCATCCACGCGTGAGCAGAGGGGGCCGGCGAGGGGCAGCTGGGTGGAAACACCCTTTTACTGAGACCCACAGCACACTTAGCACTTTACATGCCTCATCCAAATTCCCGTAATAACACTGCAAGGCATCCATTACAGTGTGTGTTGAGCACCTCTTATGTGAAATGCTTGAGACCAGAAGCATTTGAAATTTCAGACTTTGTTCAGATTTTGGGAAATTCGCAAATGTATAATTATCCATCTTAAGGATGGGTCCAAGTCTAAACACAAAATCCACCGTGTCTCCAGACTGAAGGTAATTTTATATAGTACGTGCTTTTGTTAGTTTGTGTTTGCCGCTGGGCGTCAAAGCCAGGCCCTCACACCAGGCCGACAAGCTGCAGCCCTGCTCATCACAGTAACTCAGTTCTCTGGGGTTTTAACCCCCACCTGTCACATGAGGCCAGGTGCAGAGCTGTCCACTTGGGGTGTCGCGTGAGTGCCTCAAAGGCTTCAGATTACAGTTCAGGGATGGGGTACTAGAACTTCAGATGAGGAAGTTGAGGCCCTGGCCCTCCAGGTCGCAGAGCTAGTGAGGGAAGGGCCGGTGTTCTCCCCCAGACCTCAGCTTTGATGCTCCTTCCCCTAGACTGACCCAGGTTGCCCACAGTCTGCCCTGGGCTACTGCACCATGTTGCCCCTGTTAACCCAGGAGGATTAGGAAATGGAGTGTTGGATCAGCCCAACACTCTGGTCTAATTCCCACCACATCCGTCGTAGAGGGACTGATTCTAAATAGAACAAATGACATGAAATATATCCAGCACAGAGTTTAATGTGGATGGCTGGAGGCACCTGAGCCTCAGAGCCCCCATGAGAAGGTTATTGGGAGGCTTGCTGATGTGAAGAAGCCAGTTTTTAAGACTGTTATCTTGGAGCCACGCATGGTAGCATATGCTTGTAATCCTAGCACTCTGGAAAGCTGAGGCAGGAATGTCCCACGTTTGAGGCTAACCTGAGCAATGTGGCAACTGGGTGAAACTCTGTCTCAAAATAAGAACTAAAAAAGGCTGGGGATGTAGTTCTGTTTTGAAGGGCCTGAGTTTAATCCCTCAGTAGGAAAGTACTTGCTTGGCACACACAGGGCCCTGGATCCCATTCCCAGTGTGGCAACTATATATATAATATCCTCCATATATATATATATATATATATATATATATATATATGTGTGTGGCCCTCCAGGTTGCAGAGCTAGTCAGGGAAGGGCCGGTGTATATGTGTGTATATATTGTATATATATATATATACAATATATATACACATACAAACACACATACTCCAGTAAAGGCCTCTTGAGTTGACATTTATTATTTGTCAAATAACTGTGTGGGATGTTGTCATGATACCTGAGGTCCTCACGCGTGTTCCATGGATGTGTCCTTTAGATGGGGCCTTAAAATAGGTCCAGTTCCCTCTCCAGCAGCACAAGATGTAGAATCAGCCTTGACTGCGCAGGCTGTGCCCTGTCACCAGCCCTGAGCAACCTGTACTTTGCTGCCACTTGTCCTCCCCACCCAAGGTGAATCACCACTGAAGGGTAAGCTGTCCATTTCCTTTATATTTATTTGGGGTTATTTTATTTATTAATCTGGACTTTGCAGAGTTGAAGCAAACCTTCCCCCTACAGTGGTGTGAAAAGAAGGGTAACCAGGAACGGGAGGTGTTGGAAATAGAGCTGAGATGAGAGTGGGAGTAGAGACAGAGAGACGCGGCCTCCTGGAGTGGACGTGGGGGACAGGCACTCCTGAGCAGTGGTGTGCTGATGGACACGCTAGGGATAAGGCAGACGGGGCATCACAGAACCAACAGGTCCCGGGAGGGGCTGGAGGCTAGACACCAGGGATGACAGCAGCTAACAGGTGACTCTGGGGAGGACTGTGGCCATGGGCCTTAAGAGGGAAAGCTGCAAGAGCCCCAATCTCAGGCCACATAGCCCAGCACCGCTACCCAGGGGTCGCCTGTGGGTCAGAGAACAGTTGAGCACCTGATGTCAGGCCCAGCAGCCTCCCAAACCGCTCTCTTTCCCTGAGTTCCACCCTCCTCCATGGTGCCCCGGGGCCTCCAGCTGGTACCAGTGGCCAGACCTTTGCCTCCCACCCTTGTCCCCTCTGGCAGTGACTCACAGCTCCTCCAGGAAACGCAGGTGATGGAAAAGGCCAGGCTGAAGCTCCGTGAGGTTGTTCATGCTGAGATCCCTGCATAGACAGAAATTGCCAGGGGCTGTGAGCTGCCGTCTGCTCTTAGCACACCAGCACTGCGGGGGACTCAGGGTCCTACCGCCCTCCCACTGTGCCGGGCTCCTGCCACCAGCAGCTGTACCCAGCATGACAACAGAGAGCCTTGTCTATTCTCCCCTCTTCCCTCCACCATCCCTCCTGGGTACTCCTAAGACTGGCTACGGTTGGGACTGTGCAAGAAGTAGAGGAAAACGCATGGCATTTCAGAGCAGTGGGCAGGGGGTCCCTTGATGCAAAAAATACCTCATACCCTCTTTCTACCAGTGGGTAAACTGAGGCACAGGATCACTCTACTCTGACTCACAGTGCAGGCTTATGGTGTCCATGCACTGGGGGGCTCACCCTGGGCAGGCCTGAACACTTTTTCAGCCAGCCCCAGACAAGTAAGTTTTGGTGCCCGCTGAGGGCTCCCTCTGCCAGCCTCTCTCCTGTTGCTCCGCGTCCTGCTCTGTCTCCTGCCCTCGACTGAGGGAGGTGACCTCTCAGCATACCCTAGAAGATGCCTCAGGTTCCCAAGCAGAGGGACGTGAAGATCTGGTCCCTCCATGGACTCACGGCTGAGCCCATTGTAAGCCTCCTCCCGTGGGTAGCTTTATGTCACTGTCCTCCAAGATGCTCTGCACATCAACAGTCATAACCCTCACATCGACATCGCTGGAGGCCCACTCTCTGCCAGGTACAGTAGAACTTTATCCAAATAATCCTACTTAATCCTCACTACAACCCCAGGTTAGCTTCCATCTTACATTTAAGAAAACAAAAAGAAAAGACGGTAGAACTTCTGCAGTCAAAGGCCCTGAGGTCTGGCGTCCCCTCCCTGGTTACCTCCCAGACCTTGGGCTCTTGACCAATATGACCCTTTGTTTCCTCCTCCCTAAGAACAGGGTGAATAACAAGTTGGTAAAGTCCTTGTAAGGATTAAGTGAGCTAATGTTTACAGACCGCCTAATAAACAGTACAGACACAACAAATATTTGCCTTCGCCCTTCTACCTTTCCCTCAGTGCCCTGTAGACAAGGGATCTAGCCCAACAGGCCACGGGGTAGGTGGGGAGGAGTTGGGGCCTCGGTTTGTGGGTCCCGCCCCATGCCCCATGGTTTGTGCCTGGAGGAGCAGCAGTGTCTGTGGTCACATGTGCGTGCCTGACACACTAGGGTCCACCTTATCACAACTTCTCAGTGGCTACTTCCACATACGCCTCCCCTCTGTGGAGGGCACAGGGTGGGCTCAGTGCAGCCACCGTGCCGCTGGGCAGTGCTTCCAGCCCTCCTGCAGTCTCCTCCTGCCTCGCTCACCCACAGGCCTCAGTGGCTCCGTCTCTCACGGAGAAGAGCGTGTGTAGTACGTGTGTTCTTTAAAAGGCAGACTGGCACCGAATGGTGGACACGTGCTTGGGAGCCCGGTTCCAATCTATAAAAAGACTGTTTAGTCTCAAATGTTTTATCTTTGATAAAGCTCAGGCTCTGGACTCCATGTCCTCGAAGGAAGGGAGACATTCCGTGCGGGGCAGAGCCGAGGCCTTGGCATGCTGAACTTGGGCTGCTTCTCATCTACGTTTCCCTCTTGCAGCCCCGTGGAATCAACAGGGCCATCTCTGGCTATCCTGGCCCACAGCAGGCTCAGCCGGCCATGTCCAGTGTGTGATGGTCACAGTGGAAGCAGGAGAGGAGCAGTAGGAGAGGGGTTTGAAGCCAGGCTGAGTCTCAGGATGTTCCCAGACTCCATCCACCAGCCTTGGGCTACGACTGACTCGCGCAGACAAAGGGGGACCCCAGACAGTGGCGTGGAAAGTGGGGTGATGTCTACCGAGGCCTAGGCTGCAGATCAGAGTCTGAGCAGACTCTTTCCCCTCGAGTCCAAGTGCAGCCCATCCTCAGCAAGGAGGGAGGTTTGGGTGCCATGAAAACGATTACCTCTAAATATCTCCCCTACGCGTCGCTGGATGTGTCTGGACAGGCGCACAGCGGGAGTTCATGGAGCTCTCGGGGCTGTGACTCAGGCCTCATCACTCAGCTGTCCCTCCCGGGGCCGCACCGCAGGCTCTGAAGTGGCTCCAAGCGCCCCCCCAGCCCACGCCCTCACCAGCGGTCTCATTGTTCTCCCCTGGAGAGGAGGGTGCTGCACCCCCACCGCCGCCCCCACATCCTGCCCTTAGACAGCACAGCCCCACTGCGGAGCTCCTTAGAGGGCCAGGGAGGGGCAAGGAGGGTGGATTTCAGGAGGTTGGTTGGGGGAGCCCCACTGGGGCCTGGCTCTCTCACAAAAGGGAAAGAGACGAGGCTGGTGCCAGGAAAAGGGGAAGGAAAAAGAATGCCAGGGTTACAAGAGGGTGGCGAGGCATGGATTTCAAAGCTCAGACCCTGCAAGTGGGTGCCACAGGGCCTTGTGATGGCCAAAGACCCAGATAAGGGGCACCGGGCTCTGCACATTGGCAGGCAGGGAATGAACAAGCAGACCCTCCTCACACGGACACTGTCCTATCATGGTGGCGGCTCTGACCTACGACTGTCCTGGGACATCAGCCAAGCAACACAGAGTACACAGCTGGGATGGTTCAGCCACACCTGGACTCAGGGGAAATGAGGCACCTTGGGCACCTGGACTTTGGTTGTAGCAACACTGGCTTTGCTGCATGAGCCTGCACGGGTGAGGAGGAGATCATGTGCTGGGGTGTGCAAACTCTTGGATGTGCTTGTCTGTGGGCATGCATGCTCCATGGGGAGGGTACTTGTATATGTGTGTGTGTGTGTGTGTGCGTGTGTGCATATGCGTGTGTGTGCGTGTGCATGTGTGTGCACGTGTGTATGTGTGCATGTGTGTGTGTATGTGTACATGCACACACTGGAGGGCTGCCCTGTTAAGAGGTCACAGACTTGGTTGAAGCATCCACCTATTATTATACAGACAGAAGCTCTTTGAGAAAAATGGATAGTTTCACTCATTTCTCGCCTTTTAGTTGAGAGACCTTTTGTGGCTGGGTGACCGTGAACTAGCCTGAGTCCTTCCTTTGCCCGTGTTTTCATCTGACCTATCTCTGGACTCCAGGGAGGGGAACAGTTTGCCAAGGAATACTGTATTAGGGTTTGGATCTATGGCTACATTGGATATTGGATGCCTGGACACAAAACCTGCCCCACCTGCTGCCCTGTGATGGCCACATCAGAGAGCCCAGGCTCAGTTCTCCACTGTTGCCATACTGAAATTCTTCATGTTCCTTAGACGTTTTCCATCGCTGCTCTCCACTGAGAAGCAAGGATGCCAAGACACTTCCAGTGCCATCCTGGAGCCTCCCCTGGCAGCCCGAGGATACCAAGGGCCATGTGTCCTCTCCAGCTGGACTCACCACAATGGATCCAGGGTGGAGGGAGATGAGGGGGCAAGGCTGGCAGGAAGGTACAGGGCTGAGAGGGAGCCCTGGGCACATTAGGGCATTTCCAGAGCTTCAAGTGTGATGTAACTAGACCACCCCAGGGAGCCACTGAGGTGTCACCTCAGCTCGAACAGGTCTGAAAAGCAGGAAGATGCTGGGAAAGTGGGGGCAGGGAGCAACAAACCCAGGCTGGAGAGCTGCGGAGCAGCAGCAGCTCCCTGAGGCGGTCTGACCGACACCCTGGTTAGGAGCCGGTCTGTCTAGGAGCAGTGAGGGACAAGCCCTGGGTTCTGCTGAGGTGCACTTGGGGGGACCCGGCCCCCACTGCAGAAGAGGCCCAAAGTACTGTCTGTGATGTGGACTCAGGCTGTCCAGCTCTCAGCCAGGCAGAGACCTGATGGGTCACATTATTTTTATTATATATATTCAACAACATAATTGCCCTGGTACATGTACACAGTGGGGAGTCGTCGCCACAGTCAAGCTAACAGACACATCCATCACCACACAGCTTCTTGGGTACTTAGTACCGACCCCCTGCAAAGGCCAGTTAGGGTGGTGGTGGGGAGAGGAGCCCTGTCCCCAGCCATTGCTATACCCCATAGTCACCTCTCCTACAAGCTGGGGTCCTCTGAGTCCCTGTGATATTCTTACACACTCACTTGGCAACAGTCTGAAGCGCTGGACAGAGCTGGCATCGTGCTTGCTTTATCACTACCTAGCACAGCTAAGTGGCTGGTGACCCCAGTCCTGCCAATTCACATCTCTAAGCCTCCACTTTCTCATCTGTACAGTGGAAGTACCAACACTACGTGCCTGACAAGATTGTGGAGTATATGAGTTAATAAATCCAAAAACACACTGCTCCATAAATACCACAGTCATCCACCTGAGCTGTAATTGTTAGTGTGGAACGACTATTGATCATGGGTTTCCTGAAGGCAAACACTCAGCCTTACTAAACCCTCCTATGTTTGAGAGGTGCCTAAAAACAGGGATATTCAATAAACATTCAAAGAAATGCAGTAAAGGCTGGGGTGTGGCTTGGGAGTAGAGTGCCTTCCTGCACACAGGCAGGTTCTGTCCCTGTCACTATACAATCAACAAGGAAACAAAAGAGCAAAACCAAATAAAAGCACTACAGGTAGAGATGCTGCCCTTCCTTGGCTTCTGTGCCCGTGGCTAACAGCTTCCACGCCGGGGAAGTCCTCTTCCACCTCACATTTGTTTATTCCCCACTACTGGTGTAACACACAACCTCTGTAAATAGTCCGCCGGGTGCTGGGGTCCAGGTCAGCGTGGCTCTGCTCACAGTGCTCACTGGAGACCCATCTTCCCGAGAACATGAAGTGTGGTCCTCCTCCGAAGAGGCCTTCCAGCACCACCGCGACCTCCCTGCTTCTCCAGGGCCCTCTCCAGGTCTCCGGGTCGGGCCCTCTGGCTGCTGTAACGCCCTGTGGGGCAGTCCCCTTCCCTGAGCCTGACGGGAAGTGGGACTGGTGTAGAAAGAGAGCTCACTTGGAGAGTCCCGCCACTGCAGGGGGCCAGTAGACAGCTCGGCTGCCACCAAAACCCTTTAGCCCTCAGAGAGCACTTGCCAGAGTTTGCCATCAATGTGGGAGGCTGGGGACCAGACTGAGAGGAAGCAATGCAGAATTTGGAATCGGGGGACCTGGTTCAGTGAAATGAACAACTCAGTCCCTTCCAGACTTTAAGACCATTGCATCATTTCACTGCCGGAAACTGTGCTCAGCACAGTGCTGGGCCTGGAGCGCGGGGTGGGGAAAGGAGGAGTTTATGGTGTTGCTGGGGAAGGACTGTTTACTCACAAAGTAACATGTGTACTTTGCGGTTTGCAAAATGCTTTTGCAGCCACTCTCCCCACGAAGCTCTAGACTGTTGGTACACAGAGACTCAGGGAGGGAAAGAGCAACGGAGTGGCTTCCTGGGACAGAAACAGGAGCGGGGTGTGTGTGAGTCACAAGTAGCTCACAGAACTGTGTCCACAGGGGACTCCCAGCCCCCAGAGCCACCATGGTGGGCCAGCTCCTCACAGGGCAGAGCCACCCTCCTCCTGGGCTCTCAGCCTTCCTGGCCTTGCTTATAGCCCTGGCCACACTTCCCAGTTATCATGACCACTTAAATTCCCTCATGTGTGCTGCTCTTCACTTGCTTACCATGCTCAAGGACCTGGCTTTAATACCCCCACCACAAAAAAGTTAAAAATAAAATTAAAAAAAACATGCCATGCAGTTGCAAATTCCCCATCAGTGGCAAGTTTACCTGGACTCTTTCAGTTTACTGGAGCAAAACTTGGTGGAGAGAGGATCAGGGGTACCTGTTATTATATGGCAAGTGAATGGTAGTACTTGGACAATGGTGAGATCACTTGAGACCCAGAGGGTGCTCCCCCACCCCCACGCTCATCTCCAGTTTTCCGATGCATTGTCCACTGTCCAGTTTATTCCTGACATTCCTCTCAAAGGTAACCTGGACACAGCCACTTTTTTTAAACTTCAAACCCACAATTTAATATAAAGTTCTCTCAAGTTTCTGCAGTGTGCGTGTATTCTCAAGCAACTGAGCAGACTTCAGTCTTGAAGAAGTGCGTCTCCTTCTGCAAAACAGCACAAACCCTTCTCTTGGGCTTTGCACACAATCTTATGTGAAGACAATGCTGTATTTTTAAGTAAAATGGCTATGGCTTTATTTAGTCACTCCTTGGCTCCCTTGTTGCTAAGAAGAGCGCTCTGCAGTCCCCCTGAGTGTGGGAGGGCTGGGCCATAGGCTGGAGAGGCAAGGGGCAGCAACAGGGAAGCAGAAGGGGCGGGCAGGACACGTGCAGCCCCTGGTCTTGGTGGGTGGTTGCTAAGACGAGGTGACATCAGAGCAACCCAGTGAGGCTGGAAGCCTAATGCATGGTGAGAAGGTGACCGTGTTTGTTCAGGTGGCCTGGGAGGGACAAAGGTAAAGGAGGCATCCCCAAAGGTCAGAGAGAGAAAAGGTGAGAGTGTCTTATCACTAGCACCTCCATGGGTCTCCCCAACATCTGGGGGCAGAGAAAGGAGACCATGGAGAGAAGAGACCCAGGAGGGGTCCTTCCCACTTGGAAATCTAGATGTGGGAAGTCAGGATTCGCCCCGAGCCATTGGACTGGACTTCAGCTTAAGTCCTATTGCTTCACCTCCTTCTTGCAAGGGCTTGTCCTACAGTGGCAGCAGTATGCTAAAGTTGTGGATGACTGGTACACGAGGACAAGGAGACTGGTCAGGTTGGGACTGTCCTGACCCTCAGCACCACAAGGGAGCCTTTTGGGAGAGAGCCAGACTCCCTCCGGCTGAGGAGAGTGTTGCTGGTCCTGTTGGGTGAAGCTGCTATGCCAGACCAGTGGGCCCCAAAGCCCTGGGCACCAGTCCCACAGCAGGTCAGGGGCAGGGGACATTACCCTTGGAAGCTGTCCTCCAGCTAGGCCCAGAGCCAGGCAACAGTTCTTTTTTTTTTAAGGTTTTTTGAGACAGTGTCTCGCTTTGTGGTTCAGGCTGGCCCTGAGCTCAGCCTCAAACTCACATCATAGCGATCTTCCTGCCTCTGCCTCCCGAGTGCTGAGATTACAGGCCTGAGCCACCACGCCCGGCACTGTGGTATGTGGTACTGGTTGCTGCTGGGGTGAGTCTCCACGCCCAGTATTGTTATGTGGTTACCGGGGATCGAACCCGGGCCCTTGCGCTTGTAAGACAGGCACCGGAACCACTGAGCTATATCCCCGGCCCAAGGCAACAGTTCTAAGGAGCACAGCACAGGCCAGGGGCAGCCTAAGGCTTGGCTGTGCTGCCCTCGCCCAGCCATGCCACCCACAGGCAGAGACATTAAAAGGACCCAGACCTCCTGGGCCCACCTATGTGACTGAAAACATCCCCCAGGCACAAGGGGGCAGGTCTCTGGACAGAGCTGAAACAGGAAGGACAGCTCCAAATACCCTTTGCTCGCTGCCTCCTCTTTGGCAGGCTGCACAGACCTATCTGCTCTACAAGGTAGCCACTGGCCAGCCTGTGACCAGGAATGCTCAAATTCACTAGAATTCAACTAATGTGAATTTACAGTGGACCTTCGAGTTTCAACCAGCCTGACATACAAACAACTTGGGTTATGACTAGAATTTTAATTTTACAACCAAAGTCTTGACTTAGAACCTGAATACCAGCTGCTAGTGATTCCAAGTGGTCTCAGATATAGATTTAACCCTTAAAGAGCTCGGGAAGGAACATGACATCACTTCCTGTGCGGGGTTATCAGAGAAATCCTGGGCCAGTTCCTTTGTTACACTGCAGTAGAGGGTTGGATTCTGGGGCCCTTCAGAGAGCCTGAAGGGTAAACCAGTGCCCACACAGGAGGAACCGCAAATATGCAGCAAAAGGAAAGGACAGCAGCTGTGCATTTACTTGAGGCTTATGCACACCCTCTACCAAACTGGGTCTTGTCTCTGCCCCTATTCTGATTTCTGGCTCCATCCAGAAAGAATATCCCGTCTGCATGGTGTGTGTGTGTGTGTGTGTGTGTGTGTGTGTGTGTGTGTGCAAATTCCATCTGCTTATCAGACCAGAAGCTCCCTACAGAGGAGGACTGTGACACCCCAGGACACCAGAATGGAGCCTCCCTCCTCTACTGGGAAAGCCCTGAGTGCCCAGCCAGGGTCACCAGGGAGGGCTGGGTGGAGCTCAAGCAGGCAGGGAGCAGCTGGGAAGGAGCAGGGTGGCAGAAGACATGGGTAGCGCACAGTTCGGAGTCTGTTTGTTTAGCTCAAAGTCTTATCCCGCCGCCTTTGTTCACCCAGAGACAGGCAGGGTGTGTCCAGAAAGAGCCCTCCATTTAGGCCCCCACCCCTTTCAGATGCAGGGCTTCCATTCACTTCCACATGCCCTCCTCCCCTGCCCACCCCAGTGACTCAGCCCCCATGCCCGGCAACACTCAGGTTCCACCTGCCCGGCCCCAGCATGTGGGTCAACACCAAGGTCTAAGGGAAAGAGCAGAGTGGAGAACTCAGCTCAGCACTGACTTGACCCTTTCACATAACAAATCAGGCTCAGCAAAATGAGTAAGATCCCAGCAGGGCCTGCACCCCAGAACTCTAGGAGACTGAGGTAGGAAGATCCTAAATTCCAATGCAAATCAGAAAAACCTAGCAACTTGGTGAGACTCTATCTAAAAATTTAAAAAAAAAAAAATTAAATGCAGGCTCTGTGATGTACACCTGCAGCTCCAGTATTTGGGAGGCTGAGGCAGGAGGATCACCACAAGTTTGAGGCCAGCCTGAGCTACATACTGAATTCAAGACCAGCTTGAACTATATAGCAAGATTTTGTCTCGAAAACAAAAACAACAAAAGCAAAAACTTGTAAAGGGCTGGGGATGTAGCTCAGTATGAAGACTGTGAGTTCAGTCCCCAGTGCCACTACCACTACCACTACCAAAAAAAGAAAAGAACAGCCAGGTCTGTCTTCTCTCTTAACCAAATCCCAGACAGTGGCCCAACTCCAAACCTCTGGTCCCACCATGTGAACGCTTTCGCAGCGGCCAGGGCTCAGGCACATGCCTCATTAATTTGATCCTTTTGCACAGGCCAGGGATGAGGCAACATTTATTCCCATTTTAAGTGGAGACTCGGAAATATCAGGTTACACCCCCTAAGTCACACAGCTGGGCAGTAGCCCTGTGAGCAGCCCTCACTCACCCACCCCGCCGGCCCTGCCCGGGTGAAGCTGGGAGCGGTGGAGCTCTAGGACAATGCCTAGGATTAGGGCCACCTGGGAGGGCCCCACATGTTGCTGGAGTCTTTTCCTCCTATGCCTCAATTTCTTCGATAGGAAACCATCCCCCTAAGAGGATCATGAGGTTGGCGTGTGAAATCACGTGTGGCGGGCATTTGCTCTGCCCACCGATGGCAACAGCAGCAGCCTGCTTCCCTGCATCCCTGGCCCTGCCCTCTGTGTGCCCCATCTCCGAAAGGAGCGCCATAAACCGAAGAAAGGACTAGGCTGGGCCAGGGGAGGGGAGGGCGTTCTGGGTCAGCCCTGCCCTGGGGAGGCACCAGCTGCTGTTTCTCTCTGGTGCCTCCAAGTGATGCCACCTGCCTCGCCCTGATCTTCGCGTCCTTTGATCCTCTGATCTCCGGCCAGGGTCTCCCAGCCAAAGGGATTCTTGTCTCCCAGCCTCCTCCAAGGGAAGGCAAAGGGCTGGGCTCCTGCCCCTACCCCAGTCCCTCCCTCCCTCTCCTGTTGTCTGTGTAGCCAAGACGACCACGCAGGCCCGGGACAAGGTAACAACAACCTGTCCTATCTAAAGGTGGCAGTGTCTGGGGAAGGGGAAGGGACACGAGGAAGGGCAAGACGCAGGGGCAGCTCCTGGGCCTGGTGCCTGGGCTGGACCGGACACCAGTGGAAAGTGGCTTGTTCTCTGCGCCCTTATGTGCAGTCTCACTTGTGTCTACCCTGGTGTAAGAGGAGGAGGAAGGTCCAGCCCTGCCCTTAGGACACGTCCATGGGAGGAGAGACTCAGATTGGGGCCAAAGGTCAGACCCTTGAGCACTGGTGCTGGGGACACCTGAGTCCCTGAGGGTCAGGAGATGGGAGGAGGGGTTCTGGAAGGTAGCTGGCCTGAGGTGGCCAGGAGGAAAAAAATTCCCTGGCTAAGAGCTTTGCAAAGAGGGAAAGAGAACTGATGTAGTCAGCTTAGGGCAGCAGCGAGCGGTCATGTGATAGGCTAAATGGTGGCTCCCCAAAAGATACGTCTGCCCCTGGTTGCATGAAACCTGTGGATACACCCTTCCTTAGGAAAAGGGTCTTTCCGGATAGAGCTCAGGGAAAGAGCTTGAGAAGAAAGTCATACTGCTTATCTCGATGGTCTCTGGCTCCAACCACAGTGGCCCTCGTCAGAGACACACAGGCCACGTAGAGAAGAAGATGAAATGAAGAAGAAAGCAGTGAATAAACTGATGTGACCACAAGGCAAGGACACCAGTGACCAACCAAGGCCGGAAGAGGATGTGGCCCAGCCAGCCTTGCTCTTCCGGTCCCGCTGCACTCTGGACCTCTTGTCACCGTGGGCTGCTGCTCATTCTCCATTACTGGCCCCATCGGTGCCTCTCCCGAGCTCGTGACTCACCTCACTTCTCTACTGGGGAAGGTCCTTCTCACCTCCAGAGACTCCTCCTGTATCTACTCTGACCTGGAAACTCCATTTCTGGGCATTTAGTCCACAGGAATGCACCCACGGGCTGCAGAATGACTACACCACACTGCTCAGAGAAGCACGACTCACAATACCAGCCCAGGAAGAGCTCAACACTCATCCACAGAGAAATGGACAAACTATGTCATATCCACTGTCGTGCACACTGTGTGACACCTGGAATGCACCACTTACCACAGGTACTGCAGCAGTGGAGACGGAGCCCTACCCACGGCGAGGGGAAAAGCCAGACACCAAAATAATAGTCCTTTACATAAAGTCCAACACAAAGCGACACTTCCAGTGTTGTGTGAAATCACCACATCGATCACCCCTGTGGGGTGAGAGGGGACCAGAAGAGGGCTCTTGAGTGAGGAACTTTTTGATGCTGGTTGTGGGTGCTGGTTATCAAGGGTAAATATTTATGAAAGTTTATCAAGCTATCCACTTAAGATCTGTACTCTTTTCTGCTCTGAAGATTATACTTGGAAGTTAGTTTTTAATAATTCATTCTGACTTTCATGAACTTCAAGCTGGTTGAGAACTCCCCTCTATTCAGTCTGTGGTGTTCTGTGAGTATTTCTGAGCTGTTATTTCACTGAAGTGAAGTTAGATGTTCACTTCTATGCAGCACTGTGTCTTTCTTTTCTGTGTGTACTTTGAATCTTGCAGAGACTCTGGGATAGAAGAGATGCTTAATAAACATTTATGATAAGCTGACAGAGGCTGGCACAGTAGTACATGCCTTTATCCCATCATTTAGGGGGACTGAGGTGGGAGGATCACAAGTTTAACCCCAAACTGAGCAAATTAGCATCTTAGCAAGGACCGTCTCTAAATTAAACCATTTTCATAAAGGGCTGGAGATGTAGCTCGGTGTGAAAAGCCTGGGTTCAGTCTCCAGGACTGCAGGGGGCGCTGTCACAACCAAGGGCTCCGGGATTCCCAGATTTCTGTCCCTTGGCTCACCCGCCACTAGACCCAGCTCCTTACATATTCACCGGAATTCTCGCGTGGAATGGATTCCTCTGCCTGCTTCCCTCTCCTGTGTGTCTCCTAAGTGCTCCGGCATCAGCCTGGACATTATCTCCTGCCTGGCACTTCGTGCACAGACAGGGAACTTTCTGACCTACCACCAGCATCTCTTTTAATGCACAATGTGTGTCTCACTCACCTTGGGTCTTCAGAACTGCTAGAGTGGCAGGGACAGCCTTGGGTTTCACTCTACATCCTTGAGTCACTAGACCCTATCCTCCACCCCAGCCTAGGCAAAAATCCTTATCATGCCTGTTTTGGACTGGCATGGAAATTTTGAGAATTTTTCTTAGAGAGAAAGGATGAAAATGAATAGAAAAGACCAAAGCTTTTAAGTGAAAGGTTTTGGAGAACAGATGTCTCACCTTCACAAGCCTCGACTCATGAGCTGAATGGGAGCTGAGAGGCTCCCCGCTGTGGCTCTGCCCTCCCGCAGCTGCCTAGGTTGGATGCCACACGCTGGGCTCCTGCCTGTGGTGGAGCCAGGTCAGTGACAGATCTGAAGAGGGCTCCCTCCATCCGGCCCTCTCTGGATACCTCATTTGCTCCAGCTTGGGCTGGTTTCTGCTCTGCACCTCCTGGCTGCCGGCCACGCCCTTGTTCACTCATATGTTTAATCAGTCCTTCATCTCTCCATGTGCAAGGGCCTTGTACCAGCACTCAGGGTGCCTGGGAAGCACTGGTGTTCCGGGCCCTGCTTCCTGAGAGTCCTAGCCTAGTCTGAAAAACAGACAAGTAAACCGGAAGTAGAACCCTGGGGGATGGCTCTGAGGCGAAACATGCTGCATTGGGAAGTCCTCTCTTTCGGGAAAGGATTCAGGGTGGTTTCTGGAGTAAGAGACATCTCTGTGCACAAAAGTGAAGCCATTGTCTCCGTGGCTTCCTTCAAAGATTCCCTAGAGAGCCGCAGACTTCTTGTCTGAACCTATTTCATAACCACCTCCCTGCAGTATCTTTCCCACAACCCTGCCATAGCCCGGGCTGCATCACCTATGTGTCAACTGGTTCCCTCAGAGATGGGTAGAGAGTGACTCTCCAGGAACCTGAGTCACGCTCTGACTTATTCCAAAGATAATTCACGCTGGGTAAACTTTAAAATATGGATTCAGACTCAACACATCTGAAACGCAGCCTGAGTTTTTACATTACCTCCCATGCTGCCAGCCACTGTTGCTGGTGGCTAGGCTATACTTTGAGGAAAAAAGCTTTCACTTATCCAAGAGACTCGATAGAATAAACCTTTAAGCAATCAATCTCCCCCTCTCTCTCTCTCTTTTCACTACTTGGGATTGAATTCAGGGCCTTCAACACTGAGTCACATCCACAGCCTTTTAATTTTTTTTTTTTTAATTTTAAAACAGTGTTTTACTAAGGCCTTAGGTTACCAGGCTGGGCTCAAACTTGCCACTGTCCTGCCTCAGCCTCCCAGAGTGCCAACATTATAGATTACAGGCGTGCACCACCATATTTTTGCTAAGCATTGACAGGCTGATCCAGAAATGTGCTATTTGTCATCTGGCCACGGAGCCCCACAGTGAACCCTGTCCCTTTGCCACTCGCCAACTTGTGGTGGGGTCCCTTGAGCAACTGCTGCTCCAGCTTCTCACCAGGATCTAGTCTGGACCAGCTATGCCCTAGTGCCCTGATGATCAGGGAAGCTTCAGGGACAAACAGATTCCTGTGGGAGAGCAGGGGAGGCCTTCTCAGGAGGCCCTGAACACCAGTGCTCCTCAGCCTCCTCAGGGACTGGCAGCCATGGAGCTCTGGGCTCACACGCATGGCACTGCCACGTGGCACCTGTAGGCCAGGCTGCCTTCCTGTGGAGAAAATAAAGTGAAACCCATTCCACCGCACTGGTGCAGTGTGGGGTGGCTGCTCCTCTCTCCCGGATAAAGCAGGAACATCGCCACAGGAAACAGGAAGGACACAAGGAAGAACTTCCCAGTAATCACATTCCTACGAGGTCAGACACTAAAGCAAATGTGTGTAGGGGTGTTGAATGACCTGGTCTGCCCATATGGAGGTACCAACCCAGGGAAGGGCAGAGACCAGAGCCAGCCATTAGGGGGTCCCCAAGCCAAGCATCTGAGCTTCCAAGCTTCCAAGCTTTCCCTGTATTCTCTGCCCCTTACAGCCCCAGGCTCCAGGGCCCACCAGCAACGGGCATCCCATGCTTTCAGTGTTTGGCCCAGGTATTTCTTGACCCCAAGCTCCACCCCCAGCAGGTGCCTTGAGCCCCAAAGCATGATTCTTTTGCGCCCCCATGCCAGTTGGGATAGTGAAGCTAATACATTTTGGCAAGGGGAGGCAGGTTAGGCAGGGGGGAGGTGGCACCCTGGGCTTCTGCATTCAGAACAGAGAGCAGGCACTGGGTGAGGGCTGGCGTGGCGTCGGCTGGCAGGGGGTGGGCATTCTTCTTTCCGCTGGCTGCACATAGTTAATGGGGGGCCTTGTTCTGGCTGGGCACACAGCCCTGGAGGTGCTGGGGATGGCCAGGCCCTGTCCCAGCCCCTGCAATCTCAAGTCTCACAGAGTGAACACTAAGCCTCATGGGACCCTTGCTCCTCCCTCCCACCACCCCTCCCATCTCTCTCTCTCTCTCTCTCTCTCTCTCTCTCTCTTATCTCTCTCTGTCTCTGTCTCTCTGTTCTCTGTATCTCCGAGATTTATACACCATCATTTGTTTCTGTAATATCTTGGGACCAGGAGCTATCATTCCCCCAGGAAATAGCCCAAAGAGATCAGAGGGGGCCAGGGATTTAGCTCACTGGTTCTGGCACCTGCCTTGCAACAGGGGCCCTGGTTCAATCCCCAATAACCACATACAACAATGCTGGGCATGGTGATTCATGCCCACCAGCAATCAGTACCACATACCACAGTGCCGGGCATGGTGGTTCATACCTGTAATCCCAGCACTCGGGAGGCAGAGGCAGCAGGATTGCTGAGTTCAGGACCAGCCTGAACTACAAAATGAGACCCTGTCTTAAAAAACTAAAACAATTTAAAAAATTTTTTTAAAATGTGTTTTAAAAAAAGAGAGTGATCAGAGGAGTTGGCTGAAGGCATCTTCAAAGAAGTAGCAGAGACAGAATTCTAGCCTAGTGTCTCTGATTCCAATCCCACCAGGAAAAGAGTGAATCTAAAGAAGCAGAGGGGTGAGGCAGGGTCGGAATTAGAGGAGAGGACCTGCTGACCTCCACTACTGCTGCAGAGGACTCCTGTGCCCCTCACTCCACATTACTGAGAAAGCTGCAGTAGCAGGACAGAGGCAGAGTGGAGAGAAGGGCCAGGCCAGCAGGCTCTGCAGCAAAGAAGGAGGAATTCCTGAGACTGGAGGCTCATACAGTGTGTTACTAAATTTTCTCCTCCCCAAATGGACGAGTGATCATGCAAAAGCAATCCATCATGCAGTGATCCCTCTTCTCCAGGAGCACCCACACTCCCAGGCCCTCTGTAGACACCTAAAACCTGTATAGCACCGAATTCCACATGTCCTGTTTTCTTCTCTATCTATACAGTGGTGATGGATCTTAGTTTATAAATTAGACACAGTAAGACATTACTGACAATAACTATAAAATAAAATAGAACAAATATACAGTGTACTGCATTGAAAGTTATACAAATGTGCTCTCCAAATATCGTGTACTTTTACCTCTTCATTTAAAAGAAGCACTTTACAGCTTCTCTGTCACATTTCCAAATTTCCAGCTTTACTACTTTTACACTTGGGAGCCATTATTAATTAAAATAAAACACAAGTGCTCATACTGTAATAGAGAGCACCACTAAGTAACTGTCTGGTGGGTAACATATACAGCCTGGATACTCTGGACAAAGGGATGACTCAGATTTCTGGCCAGACAAAGCGTGTTTGTGTGGGATTTCATTGTGTTCATTGAGAACGCAGTTTAAAACTTACCAACTGTTTATTTTTTAATGGTACACATAACATTTTGGAATCCCAGTTGATTGTAACAAACTATGGAAAGTAAAACTTCAGATAAGAGGGGACCACTGTAGCATTAATGCCAGCACCTAGCACAGCTGTGCCTGCTGCTTCGTTTACACTCAATAAATGTTGGTCAGTTGAAATAAATATAAATATAATAACAATACCTAACATTCACTGAATGGCTACTTTGTGCCATCACTCTCCATGCATGAGCTCTTTAAGCCCTAGTAATAACCCCACCACGAGATGGGTATCATTCATTAGTATTCCCATGATGAAGAAGCTAAGGCACAATGAAGATATTTTTCTCAAGTGTCTAGGAAGAAGCAGGGCCCAGGCTCTGAACCCAGGTGGAGTGGCTGAAGACTTTGTGCCCTTAATGTCTCTGCCATACCAACCTGGGAAGGAGCTGACACAGTGGCTACCTTGCCCTCCTGTCCAGGCCAAGGCCTGCCAACCAGAGCTGCTCTGCTGTCTTCATCAGAAGCACCTGAACCCAGCTGTGCCCCGTGGCCACCTCAGCGCACTGCATCCCATAGCTCTGGCCCTGCAGTCGGCACACTCAGGCTGAGGAGCACCTCAGCTCACAGAGGCCCTACCTCCCGCCAGCCCTCGGCCCTCAAGGACATCCAAAAGGAAAACTGCTCTCCCCTGTGACATCTCCCAGAGGAGACTCCTGCCTGCTGTTCTGCCCTGCCCCAGCCATCAGAACAAAAGGAGTCATCTCCATGACTGTAAGGGCAGAGGAACGAACTGAGCGTCTTGCGATCACAGGACGCCTCCATAATGGGTCTTATTTGAGTTTAGGACCAATTAAAATGTAAGGGAAACAAGTGAAGGAATGTCAATGGCCCGCATTCTGCAAACTCAAAGGTGAGGCGCAGAGAGATTAAGGGCGAGATGGTTGACACAGTCTGTAAGACCCAGCGCAAAATAAGAAGGTAGAATTCTCTGTTACAAAATTATTAACTTCTGCATATCAATGGCAAAGCAGTCATCTACATACAGGGTCCTTCCAAGCATGCAGCCCTGGGTGACCACATAGGTGACATGTCTGCCACAGGGGTCTTCACAAACGGTCTTGACTCATATCACCAGCTCACCCAGCTGCAAGCATGCAACTGTGCCGGGGGCTGGGGTCCCAGGAGGTCTATGAGGAGAGCTGGCTTCAGAGTCTGGCTCTGTTGGGTCTTGATCTCTCATGTGTCCCCAGGTAAGCAAGGCTGGGACCCCAGGTCCTGTCCTAGTTCCTGTACTCTCTGGCTTTTGTCCTAGACAATAGTCCCCTTCCTTTCTTGCTCCCTCCCAGACTCCTGATCTGCTCTGTCCACCACAAAGGCAGGGGATTAATTTACGGCCCCTTCCTGCCTCAACTCTCAGAACCCCTGGACACTTGATCTAGCTCTCTGATCTCCAAACACCTCCACCTTGGGCTGCCCCAGATCTGGAGCTGAGGGGGAGGGAGCGAAGACCAAATGTTCCAGCCCTTATTGCTCAGGGCGCCACCCAGAGCGCCCCCTGCAGGTAGAGGCTGCCTGGCGTGTATGGGTGAATGAGGGTGCCTGCATGCTGTTTGAAGGGAGGTCTGACAAGATCCAGAGAAAAACAGACTTCGAAGCACAGACTGTGCACAGGAAGCTCGCAGTCTACAAGGGGAGGCATGGCCCTTCCCTGAGAAAGCTTGCCTTCTGATGCAGAGAAATGTGGCCTCTGTCAAATGGACAGACATACGCAATCTCAGACACAGGGTGTCTGCATGACCTGACAGTATCTCAGAAAATTAAATGGTGCCCTGTGCATGCTTTGCACCTCCTCAAGCAGGTTCTTACTCGACAACCACTCACCTTCACATGAGAGTCTGCTTAGGTCTCCCACCCCCAGGACTATGGATTCTCCAGGGCACCCCGGTGCTCTCCCTGAGGCTGCCCTGTCGGGCATCAGGGGCTCACGCCTCCTGCTCTATGCCCCCAGGGCCACACGCTCTCCGGCCCTGCCTTTCCCGTGCACTCCTCACTCCACCCTGTGTTGCAGGTCTTCTCTTAGCTCCTCCTTTCTCCCAGGGCAGAGGAGAGCTCCACTGCGGGCTTCCCCTCCTGTGAACGAGGGGCAGTGGCGGTCCTGGCCTCACACAGGAGGCTCCACGGGAAGGTGGTTAGCTCAGTGCCTGGCCCACGCGAGCTTCCCACCAGCATCCGTCCGGTGAGTGACTGAACGGGTGGGCAGCCCTGACGACAGCCTGTGGCTTCATGAGCATCAGCACTGAATAGTAGTGAGAGAGAGGAGGCTGCTGCAGCCTGAGCTGAATGCTCGCTCTGTGCTGATGAAAACCGCGGCCATGACACATGCCCCCGACCTGTGCTGGGCTTGTGTCTGTGTGGGAAAGTGGGTTGATTGAGGCGGAGGGACAGCTCCTGGGACTGGGCGAGGCCGGGAAGGCCTCCTTCTACAGAGATGTTACAAGCTGTAAAGTGGTAGGTGCTTTGAGCCTGTTTTGCAGGAACCATGGATAATTTAGGTAGGGCGCAGTTCAACCTGAAAATCACACAGTGTTGGACTAAACTTGTTGCACTGAGTCCTGTGTCCACAGTGCCCTGCCATCACTTCCCCCATGAAAAGAAGCTGCCCCTGGCCCGCAGTGAGCCCGGAGTGTGTTGGACCAGGGTCCTAGGGGACAGTGGCTGCTTGGTACCACAGCTCCTCCCATTCCCTCCACCAGCCCATTGGCCTTGGTCTTGGCCTTGGGGACTACATCCAAATCCCTGACACAGGGGCAGTGGAAGACCCTCGGCACCTTCCTTCCACTTCCTTGGCCTGGACACTCTCAGGGATGCTCCACCCTTCAGCACCTCTGAGGGCAAAAAGGAAGACACGGTGGCAGGGAGAGGGTGGCAGCAGTGCGCTCCAGACCTCACTGGCAGAGTCCCAGTGGGCAGCATTGAGAAGGTGAGATGAAGGGTGATGTCATGGCTGCCTTGACTTCTTCCAAATGCTCCCACCAGGGGAAGGAGAATGTATACTGTGTACCCCTGTGCATCGGCCACTTCCACGTAATGAACACTGCCATGTCACCAGCGTCTTTCCACGAGTGGATATTACTATATTCACTCTGCAGCTGTGGAAACTGAGGCTCAGAGAGGTGAAGATGTGCCCTGACTGGTCACAGGACTGGCCATGTACAGCCTGGGTTTGGCTGGCACCCTTGCCCGGAGCAGCTGAGCTGGTTTATCCCAGCTGCAGAACTTGGACTGACCTGCCTCACTTTAGGTGCATGCCCTGGGGGAGCCGCGGGCAGAAAGTCCTGCCCTGGGCAGTGGGCAGAAAAGGCTATGGACAGGGAGGCTCCACCACAAGCCCCTGTGGTCCCAAACTCCCTCCTGTGCTCATGGCTTCCCTTCCCTTAGAGGCTGTGTCCTCACCACGAGCTCCTCTCCCGCGCCAGGCCTTGATCACCACCTCAGTCCTTTCCGCTTCTCTGAGTGCTCCCAGCATCCTCTGCACAATGTGCTCCCAGCGTCCTCTGCACAATGTGCTCCCAGCGTCCTCTGCACAATGTGCTCCCAGCATCCTCTGCACAATGTGCTCCTTATTTATGCACATCTGGCCTGTCTCCTCTAAGCATTGCCTATCAGCCACCCACCTCAGAGAGGACCCAGCACACTGTGGGTCCTCAGCAACAGCCCTGATAATAATCTCCACACTCAGGGATTCTGTCACAGACTCCCCAACCAGGGACATCACTTCTGTGCTGAGCCCTAATACTTTCCCTTCAAGCAGCACCCATGACCCTAGAAACCACTGCTGGTGGGAGGGGAATGAGAAGAGCACCCATTCTCTCCAAGGAAGACCTGAAACTGGAAACAGACTTTTTGAGACTGTACAGCCCGGCCTTTAATATGGCCGGCTCCCAGTTCTCCCCTTGGAGCTCAGCGCCCCCAGCTGAGAGCCAGTATGCTTTGCTGGTTCTGAGGGAGAGTTCTTTGGGCTGAAATCCAATACCCACAATTACTGGTGGTGATCTTGAGGAAGCTCCTTAACATGCAGAGGCCTCAGTTTCCTCATTTGTAAGATGGGCCTATGCTAGTCCTTCTCTTGTGGGGTTTGTATGAGACAGTGTGAGAAAGCCCATAAATGGCGCAGCATTCCACAGCTGTCACTGTGACTGGTTGAGGCAGAGGCCCCCGGGGAATGGCAGGTTCCTAGACAGGTCTCTCTGGGCCTCTTGCGAATGGACCTTCCTGATGTGCTCGTGTCTCTGGAAGAAGACCACAGTCCAGGGAATTAAAACATGGAGCAGGAAGTCGTCTCCACAGCTCACTGAAGCAGACAGGAGAAGCAGAAGCAGAGCGCAAGGTGCTTCCCTGATCCTGGCCTAGAATTTATATCTCTCAACCCCCTGGACGGGATTCTGGTCCCCTACCGTTGGAGAAACTCAAGCTATGGGTCATAAGCCTCCACTGGAGGTCTGTAGAGGAGAAAGAAGACTAGGGCAAGTAAGAGAGGGCTGGGAGTGGAACACAAAGAAAACCTCTACCCCAGAGGTACCGTATCGTTGAGCCGTGGCCCAGCCCCCACCTGCCTGCCGCCAGCCCTCCGTGGCCTGCTCTGGCATGGCTCCGGGGGGCGCCGTGCCAACCCCTGAGCTCTCCCCCCACCATGTCCTTTTGCTGCTTCCAAAATAACTCTCTGCTTGCTGCCCAAGTTTGGCCTGTTGGGTGTTTTTCTCCTCCTGAGACCTGTTCTCCCATGTCTGGGGGGGGGGGTAGCAGGAGAGACCTCTATTGTTGTTTGAACCTAAGGACCACCCCCTTTTTACAATGGATTATTTAGCACAAAAGGGCTGCTACAATTCTGAGAGCCCCTAAGTCAACAAGTCCATTTCACTTGGCTCAAAAATGTTATTTCCAGTAGGAGGAGGGAGCTGGAAAAGTTCTTCCCCATCTCCAACTCCTGTACCTTTGCAAGGTATCCAAAGCCCCTAACAACGGCATGTCCTTGGTCCTGCTCCCAGCCCAGTGAGTAACGTCAGTAACAAGCCGAGGTCACACGGCCCACTAGGGACGAAAGCAAAAAAGGACCCTGGCAGGCCCCTGGGTGTGCCTAGGGAAGGCACAGAGCCTGGTCTCTACTACTGCCCCTCCTTGGGCTGTGAGGGAGAGGGGACTCATTCCAAGGAACTTCATTTCTGGGGAGAAGCTGGGCACTCGGAAGGCACTGATCTGGAAACCCAGACTTCCGCATTGGAGAGTCTCCCATCAGGCACCAGGCCTGGCCACATCTCCTTCAGGCATCCCTGTAAGGAGGATCACTTCCTCCATCAGCCCAGCCCAGAAGCCCAAGAGCAGACTGGCTCTTTGAAAAGCCATTTCCCTGAAGGTCAGCAAGAGGGGCCTTTATTAGTGAGACACGAGGATAGCAAGGAAGGGATGGTCTCTGATGGGGCCTGGAGGACGAGGGTCTGGCAGCCCAGGCCCCAGCTGCCACTAGTGGCCTTGCTGTCCCCTTCCTGCACCTTAGGGACCCACTGGCAGTCAGCTCATTGGGAAAGAGCCCTGCTAAGAGCAGCGTTCTCAAGCACTTGCAGTACAAAGGGCCGCGCTTTGCTTTCATCTCATTCGCTCCTCCTCACCACCCTGCCAGGTAGATACTGTTAGTGTTTCCATTTCAAAGATTTAGCAACTTAACTGGAAAGGTGGACGATTCCCTCAAAGACACGCAGCACACCCTCGGCAGAGCCAAGGCTCAAGCCCTCACCCTGTGCTCAAGGCCCAAGAAGCTCACCTGGTGGCCCACCCCTGTGCCCAGCGTGTCTCTGTCCCCGGTGGGCCCGGGTTGGGAGGGTGGGGGGTGGCAGGCTGCAGCGTGTGTGGGGCCATCAGGGTTGAGAGCCCGTGGAAGGGGGAAGGCGGGGTAGGGGTGGGCCGGGGGCCAACTCCGCTCTGAGCCAGGCTTTCTTCTCCTCCGCCAGCCGCCCCACCCGGCCGCGCCCCGTGCCCGCCGCCAGAGCCGAGAGGTTTCCTTTTTCTTTTGCCTAGGGCTGTTTCCTGCCTTTCCTTTGAACTGGGGTGTTGGTTCCCCCACATACTCCCTCTCCTCCAATGACCCCCTGGAGGAGGGTCTGCTTCGGATGGGCCTGTCCCTTCAGGCTGGCTGGGAGGTCCCAGAGGACCCCATTTCCCAAAACCACTCAGCCAGCCCTCTTGGCTTCTCTCTGCTCCGGTCTGGGTGCTGCCTGGGCTCTCCCCTCCCCACCTGTCCCAGGCCTGCGGCTCGGCACTGGAGTGCGGGGGCCTGTATCCTACTACCAGCAGCGGGTGATTCCCAGTGGACTTCTCCCGACTTCTCTACTTTTCTAGTTTTCAGCCAAATGAGGAGACATTGAGGTCTAGAGAGGTGTTGGAACTTGAATGGAGTCGCCTAGCAACTGAGGCACCAAAGGTTAGAACCATACACCTGAATTTCCAGCGGAAGGGGCAGCTCACAGAGCCCATTAAAAAGGTACCTACGCTGGCAGAAAATGAGCCTCAGGTGAGAGCAAAGTCCAGCACACCGATCCCCCCATCTCCCCAGGGCCAGCTCTCCCCCACCACAGCCACATGCTCCCTACTTCCCCATCTGGACTCAGTGGGGAGCAGGCTGGAGTCTTCCATCAGTTCCCCCCACAAAGCCCTCATACGATCAGTCAGGATGAAATCTAAGGCCACTCTGGGTCCCCCATGTAGCTTGTGCTGTCTCCTTGCCAGCCACTCTGTCACCTGTCACAGTCCCCAGCAGGTACACCACACCTTTCATGGAATGGAGTTGCTCCTCTCCTTCTGCAGGGACTCCAGGACTGTGTCCCGAAGGGAGACTTCTGTGACTAATGCCTCCAGGCCCTGCGTTCCTGTGACAACACTGGCTAACTTCTGTGGGCCAGAGCCCAAGCCAAACCCTCCACAAACACTGTTAAGTGAATCCACGCAGCAGCCTTTGGACACACATACTAGCTCCACTTCTGATGAAACTGAGTTAGAGTTTTCTCTTTTTCTTTCTTTCTTGTTTCTTTCTTTCTTTTGTTTTTTTTGACACAGGCTTTCATTATGTACTTACTCCAGACTGGTTTTGAACTGATAGCAATCATCCTGCCTCAGCCTCCTGAGTGCTGGAATTGCTGGCATGTGACTCTCAAGGCTTAACACCCTGCTCTCCTGCCCTCCACTATCCTGCATCCATCTTTACGTTCCAGACCTCTGGAGCAGCGGTGAGGTGGCTGTGGGTACTCGAGGTCTATATACACAGACATACACTGATCTCTCACACGATTCCCAAGAAAGCACGAAGGGTGCTAACGTGTGTAGAGGAAGCCTCTCTCTTTTGTCTGTGGTGGGAGAAATTGGTGCCGGGGGGTGACTGCAAGGGCGTGAGTCTCAGCTCTTCTCTAGCTGGCTCCCTGGGAGCTTTTTCTCTCCTGCTTTGAGATAGGGCTGCGTCGGATTTGCTGTTTGCGCCTTCCTGTCTCCTCTTCGAATGTGGATGTGTGACCGGACAGAGCAGAAGGTGCTACGCCTGCTCCTCGGCGTCAGACGGAAGACTCCAGAGCCAGCAGCCCCTCCTCCCAGCCCATCCCCAAAGGGCCTTACCCAGATTCATGCCAAGTTGACTGGCTGGGCTCAAATTTGCAATTCTCCTGCTTCAGCCTCCTCATTAACTGGAATTATAGGACTATCCCACACATGTGACCCAGGAGACTTACAAAGCGACACTTCAAGGGCTGTGAGTAAGTGAAGTCAGCCCTCCCAACCACCATCAAATAGGCAGACAATGGGGGCCCCAAATAGTCATAGCTTTTAGATTTGAGTGTCAATCTACAGGACATAAAGACTTCTCAAGCTGAGGATTTAGCTCAAGTGGTACCACGTCTACCTTGGAAGCTCAGGGCCCCAGGTCAATCCCTGGTACTCTAAATACTTTCCAGTCTCTCCTGAAACCAGGAAAAAGAAGTTAGGGCAGCTACACCACTGAAGGAACAAGCTAGAAGGAGAGACTCACACCACCCGGGGGTGGGGGGCAGACGTCCAGGATTAGGGTAGAGTCAAGGAACACATAAGAGGACCCAGACCCAGGCCTCGCCTGGCACTCTGAGATGGGACAGGAGGAGCCTGAGCCCAGCTTCTTAGTGCCCTCACCCTGCAAACGCCTTTCCTGAGCCTCCTCTGAGCACAGAGTAGCAGAACCCCCTCCTACAGCCAAGGCAGAGGACACAGACCTCCCCACCTTCCTCCCACATTCCAGACCCCACTGGTACTGAAGTCCCCACATTGTGTCAGGACCTGGCCCCAGCTGCACTCTCTCCCACCCCCAGAAGCTTTCTTGGGACTTGGGGCCAACTCAGGAATCCTTCCTCCAGTGTACCTAAAGGTAGTTCACACGTTCATGGGAACTGAGTTCACAGAGTAAGGGAAAAAAATCTATCCACCTGGATGGAAAGACACTTGGATCCCAGAAGTGGTATTTGACCTCCTCCCTAAATCTGCCAGAAAAAGGATCATGGGCGAGTCTGGGAAGAAGACTTGGGTTCTGGGAAAAGAGACAGGACTGACTGGACTCCAGATGGTTCTGTAGCCCCTGATCCTTTAACCCAGGTAAGGGACCCCTCCCCCCCCACAGCCAGGCTTAGCAAAAGCCGTTTCCAAACTCTTTTTAGACACCATGTCTTCCAATGACACTGCCACCTTTCCTTAGTACAGAACACTATGGACATGTAGTGTTGCCTGACAGCTTCCCAGGGTTGGCACAGTTTGGCCTTGCATTTCTGGACCTTCCTCTACCACTATCCCCTAGACGGCACAGGACTCTGCTTCTCTGGAACATGGACATTATTTTATCTATCTCCCCTGGCCACAGATGTGCCTTTTGAAATGGACAAAGGCATTTCAGCTGTTGACAGAGTTTGGGAGGGGACCCTATGAGGAATGTTCTGGGGTCCTTACACCAATGAGGAGCCTATCACTCCTAAGCACCTGACGCTGTTTAGTCCTGTATACTCTGTTTTTTTTTTTTTTTTCTCTCTCTCCTTTTTTTTGTACCAAGTATTGAACTGAAGACCTTGTACTTTCGAGGCAAGCACAACACCACTTAGCTAAATCTCCAACTTCTTTCCTTTCTCTCTCTCTCTCTCTCTCTCTCATTCTCCAAGGTCTTGCTAGTTAGCTCAAGCTGGTCTTGAACTCACCATATAGTCCAGGCTGGTCTCAGACAGAGATCCACTTGCCTCAGCTTCCCAAGTGCTGGGATTACGGATGCACATCACCACACCTGGCCCTATAAAGGCCAGCCCTGCCCTCTCTTCCACAGAGCTCCCTTGTGCTGTGATGCCACTGCCTCAAGGAGCCAGGAGTGGATTTAGGACCCTAGCCCTGAGCCAGTGTCCTCTGACTGGCTCACCTGCTGCCCCTGCTCTGAGGAGCTGCCTGGGCAGGGGAAGGCCAGAGAAGGTTCCTCTAGTGCCAAGAGCACAGTTGGGGTGGGTGCAGGTGGTCGGGAATGTGTGTCCAGCTCTGAGGGAATGCTCTTCCCAGCTGGCCCGCGGCTAACCCCATGAGGGTCCCCTTCACGCGTCGTCTCATCCCGACTCAGGCTCTAAAAATGGTTCTGGTTTTCAGCCTCGGTGCCTGCCCACAAATTAGTGTCTCCACACAGCCTCCTGGGACTCAGCTCTCGGGAGGCTGGGGGCGGGGGGCTCGCAGCATCCCTTTCTGAGGAGACCAGAGTGGGTCTCTGCCCCCCCACCAAGCTGAGGGGCGCCCTGCCCCCCTGGGTGTGCAGAGGGACAGAGGCCATCTTCACCACCCCAAGCACACTCCCCTCATCTCCACCCCATGCGGTCAGTGTCACCCCAGCCCCGTCCTGGACACGGCCTTGCTGGATAAGACAGCGAGAGGAGGCTGCCAACCTCTGCCCCTCCTGCTTAAAGTCCACAGCCCACCTTGCCAGGTCTGCACTTCCACAGAACCAGCACGGGAAGTGGGGCTCACTGCTCCCCGACCTGGAGCCTCAGCCCCCCCACCCCACCCCTCGTTCTGCAGCAGGGGACTGGGAAGAGCCCTCCTCAGGATGCCCGTGCCCCAGGGCACCCAACAGGCAGGTGCCCTAGCCCATCTCCAAGTCGGAGTGCCAGTGGGCAGGGAGAGTCCTCAGGCAAGTACTCACAGGTAAGCCGTCAGGGGGTCCAGGTCCCCGGGCACAGCGGAAAGCCCGAGCTCGGAGCAGTCAGCCGACAGCATGATGCCGTCTTCCTGGCAGTGGCAGGGGGCTGGGCAGGCGGCACGACCCTGCCCGGGCTGGGGGACGGCCCGGGAGGCGCACAGCGCGGCGCAGAGCCACAGCGCCCAGACCCCGCGCGGGTTGGGCATCTCGGTGCTGCGGGGCACCTGCGGGTGCTGGGCGAGCGCGCGGGCGCAGCGGCCTCCGGCGCTCGCCTCGGGGTCCCGCGGCCGGACCGCCGGCTGCGCGTCGGTAGGGACCGCCCCGGGCTCTGCTCTCGGGCGGCCGCGGGAGCGCAAGGACCTCGCAGTCAGAAAGGGGCAGGCATTGTCGAGCGCTCTTCGTTATTCAGTTTCACAGGCTGGGCTTGGCAAGGGAGGGAGACACAGGCGGAGGAGGAGTCAAGGAAACTTTCTAAGCTGTGGCTCGCTCCCTTCCCTCCTTCCTTCCGAACTGGCAGGAATTTCATCCAGGAAAGGGGGAGGCGGGGGGGGGGGGACCCGAAGCCAGGAGGCTCAGCTTGCGGGAGACCTGCACTTGTTGGAAGAGGGTGCCCCAGAGCCTGGACCTAGGGGGTTCGCGCCCCCTTGCCTTTGGGGACACCACAGGGCCACTTAAGACCCAGAGGAGGCTCCAGAAGAGACGAGGCTCCGCTAGGCCCCCAGCCCTCTACCCTGCTACCTGAGGAGCTCAGACCCAAGACAAGGGGCTTGCTGAAGGTCACACAGCCTGTGGGGGCAGCCCTACAACTGGAGCTGGGGCCAGCCGTCCTCTCCCTGCACCCTGAATGAGGAGGGAGAGTGGGCACTGGTGCTAGGGGGTCGGGTGCTACGGGAGCCAGTCTGTTGCAACTGACATGAGAGGAGGTAAGCACGGAGGGCCATGCGCTGACACCAAGGAAATGGGCACGGGCCTTCACCGGTGCACAGTGGCTGCAGAGGCACTCGTGAGCCCCCTGTCAAGTTTAGGCTGGAGGATCACCCTGGTCTCTGCGCCAGGTAGGGAGGCAGGCCAAGGGGCTTCCTTCCATCCGCTCAGCCGGTGTCAGCGCCTACCAGAAAGTCAGCAGACTGGCGCCCCCTGGAGGCGCATGGCTGCAGTTGCCGCTTAGCCCTTTCAGGCCTAGAATGGCAGGGTCTACCTGGCCAGATGTTTCTCAGCTAACAAAGAGAACCGTGGTTAGAACCGGAGTCCAGTCCTTTGTCGGGATAAATCCTATTTTGGAAAACTCATTGGACAGTTGAGGCTATGACTGGATTGAGCTTTGCTGCCTGAAGACCAGCTATGACATATGTGGACCTGAGGACTTGACTCTGTCATCGCCTCTGGGAGCAACAAAGACCCCAGTGGTCCCCGGTGCTGTGATGCTCCAGGGCAGAGCTACATTGGGATCGTCCTCCTTATTGATCCTTATTGATCTGATGTATCAAACATGGGTGACGTGTTACATTTGTTACTCCCGAAACAGAAACTACTGCCATCTGAGTGACCTATAACATTACTGGCTCCAGAGGTACCGAATAAAAGGTGTGGCAAGCTTGGGTCAGCCATCTTTGCTACCCAGAGTAGCATGGGTCAGACCCAAGCTCAGTTTCTTCTCTAAGTCTCATTTTTGCCTGTTTACTAATTACTTCACCTTGTGCTGTCTGACAGGAGACTAGAACTTAGCTGCAAAAGTTCTAGTCACATTCCCTTCCCCTGCTCCCTGCAGTTCCTGTTTTCATCCTAGGTCATATTTGGTGGGCTTTGGTCTCTGGATTCTCCGACTTCCTGAACCAGCTCCAGCACAGAGCTGGGGCAGGTTGAGCAGCCCCTCTGCCAGCTCTGCTGTGCCGAGTCCACTCTGAGGGCACAACAGAGACACAGAGAGCTCAGAGGTCTGGGTTCCTTCCTCCTGCCTTCCACACCCCAGGATCCTCTCATCAATCCCTCTCCACCCTCTGCTGACCTCCTGGGACCCCAGGGCTGTACAGTCTCCAGACCCTGAGCCCAGGACTCCATGTGGGGCCACGTTCTGAAGAGGAAAATATGGGTTAGGGTAACCCTGTACTGTGATAAAGACCCCAGACAGAAGCGTATCAGCCTGCATTCCTGGCTCATGCCAGTGACCTTGCTCCATTCCTACCCTGCTGTGAGGGGCCCTGGTGGAAAGACCAGCCCTGAGCCCCACCAAGTTTCCTTGGCAGCCTCTTGAGGCAGCTTGGAAGTCCAGTGCTGTCCCTAGCCTTCCCCTGAGTATCACTGTGCACCAACACTGCGGACCCCTGCAGAGCACAGTGCATAAAAAAGGACTTTGATACTAAGCCCACCAGGGCAACACCAGAGCCTAGCCCCACTTTGGGGAGCCCCTGGTGGGCAGAAAGCCTCACTTCTCCTCAACAAGGCCTAAGAATGAGCCCACCCCCACTAACTCTGGTGTCTCCCCTGTCACTAAGAGCGGGGGTTGTCCAGTGAGACACCTGTCCCTAGCACGGGGGGTCGGGGGTCCTGACTCTACTTAAAGGATTTCTGTTTGATTTGTCCTGGCTTTCTCTGTGTCTCCTCAGGACCTTCTCATAGGCTATGAGCATACAGCGTTAGGGACCAGGAAGCCCAGAAACTTGCATTTTAACAGGAAGGCAGGCAGGAGCTTACGAAGCCATCACAAATCTCCTGCGATATCCAGTCTCTGAGACAGACAGCCTCACCTCCAGCCTCCTTTCTGGTCTCCTAGCTTTCCTGTCTCCAGATCCCTTGTGGCACATTTTCTCCCACCTGCCTCCCTTGTGGAGGGGAAAATTCAGAGAGCAAAAGAGCAGGGAAAGCCCGGAAACTCTGGCCTGAGGGACACCATGGGCTCCGCCTCCAGGCCAGTGTGGCTGCAGCACCTCTACCCTAGCAGGGAGCCTGGAAGGTAGAGAAGTCTGGAGACAGCAGGAGGAGGGACGGGGGCACAGGATGAGTCCTATGGTGCCCAGGGTCTGTAGGTGGGGAAAGGGGACTCTAAATCAGGGCTCAGCACCAAAATACTGAAGTCTAAGGAAACTGCAAAACTGCGACTAGGGAGAGGGACTGGGAGAAAGATGACAGCCTACCGGGTGGGCTCAGCAGACTCAGCCTGACCTCCCCAGCTCCTAACCCTGCTCCCTATGGGCCCACAAGGCCCTTGTGTTGGCTCCCATGTCAGAGGATGGACAGAGTGCTCAGTCTCAGCCTTAAGCACATCTTTATTTTTTGCTTCTGGCTCTTCACACCATGTTGTCCAGTAGAGGCCAGCCCCCACTGAAGCCAGGCCCAGGGGGGACTTGCTGAAGCAGGTCTGGCGGGGCCCGGGCTGCTTCTGGACTCAGGGCAGCCCATCCACCAGTGCGCTGTTCAGACAGTCATAGAGGTAGATATACTGCTCCTGAGGGTAGACAAAGATAAGGAGAGTTGCACTTTCTGCCCAAAACAGACAGGGAAAAGCCCCATTCCCCTAATCTCTAGGACACCATCTAAGCAAGAGCAGAGTGGCCCACAGCGCCACCTGGTGGACACAAGGATGGCATGAGCCAGGGGCTGCCTTAGCTGGGGTGAACCTGCCTTACTTCCCCACCCCTTCCCAGAGCTGAGGCTCTGGATGCCTCTCACCAGAGTGGGGGTCATGAGGGCACAGGCCTGTGACTGCTGCAGGGCTGCTTTAAAGACATCCACAGTCCGCTCGGCCCTGGCTTGCTGCAGCAGCTGCTCCATGGCCAGGAAGGTAGCCAGCTGGGCTGGACCCTTGCTGCAAGGGATCAGGAGTTGGATAGTGGGTGTCATGGGGTATCAGAAGATGTGACAAAAACCACACAGGCTAAGACAAGCTCCTGGACACTTGGTCAAGCAGCCAGGTTGGGCCCAGGCAAAGAGGGGTTAAATCCCACCACACCCCTGAGGACAGGGCAAGAGAAGACAAGGGCACTGGGGGGCAGTCCTTTTGACCTATAACTCAAGCAAGGCTAAGTGAGATTTGTCCCCTGGCACCTGCAGTAGCTGAGTAGTGTAGCAGGCTTCTTGCTTCTGCCCCGGAAGCAGCACTGGCCCACAGCAGCCAAGAAAGGAAGCAGGGCGGTAGCAGGCAGCTCGTGCCAAGGCTCCTGGCATGGGAACTGCAGCTGCTGCACCAGCCTCTCCATACCACTCTCTCCCTGGGCAGAGACAAGATAGGCATTGGTGCCCACAGGATGGAGGAAACCAACAAAGGACTCTGCCTCCTCCCCTCAGCCCCCAGACCAAGTCCTGTAGCCCTACACCTACGTGTGTGATCCTGAAGAGCGTGCAGGGCCAGCTGGCAGTGCTGCTGTCCACCACCCAGTGCACTGTCACTGTGCCTGTGATGATGGGCTGCAACTCTGTTGGCCAGAACGCCTGTGGGACCAAGTCAGACCAGCTTGCTAAGGTCTTGTCGACAACCTCATCACGGACAATAAATAGCCTTGTCCCAGTGCCTTCCCTCACCCACCCTCTGTCTCTGCTCTCCTCACCTTCTCCTGGGTGTTGGGTGGGTTCAAGGAGACCAGCACATGGGCCCTGTGCTCCCACACCAGCTCCCAGAGCTCCCCTGGCCCCACAGGCCCAGTCAGCACCACGTGGTCACGGCTCAAAGGCCCGCCCTGCAGAGCACAGTTCATTGGCTCCCAGGAGCTGAGTCCACATCCTGTGGCTCTAGGAGCCCCCAAGCCACCAGTCCCAGTCTGAGGAGCATAAACCAGAGGGGGCGACCAGCATCTTCTCACAGGGAAGAGCCAGGCCTCCGGGGTATCATCAGCGGAGCTCTCTCCCACGGGAGGGCGTAGGAGCTGGGAGCAAGAGCCTGTGGGAAAGGGCAGAGTGTGACCCTGACTACAGGTGAGGCTGCAGGTGCCTCCGCCCAGCTCACCCTAGTCCTGGTCCCTGGCAGGAAAACTCACAGGAGATAGTGCTGTTCTTCCCACAGCCAGGAAGGGCCACTGAAGAGCCAGCCTCATTCCTGAGAGTCTGCAGCAGGAGCTGGGGAGATGGGCACCCTGAAGCCAGGCAGGGAAGAGCCGCTCGCCCTCACTGCCCATCCCTGGCCTGGAGCATACCTCATATTCCTTCAGGAAGCCGGCATTGGCATTGGCCGCCCTCTTGGCACATGCCTGGGTGAAGTTCACTACAGAGATGGGTCCTGTCCTGGGTTGAGGAGGGAAAGGGGAGAAGGCAGGTAGATGGGCTGCCCGCCGCTGCTACATCTTCCCTGCTGGGCTCATGACAGCAGCTGAGGGAGCTCAGGAAGCCAACTCACTCAGAGGTGCCACGGGGCCCTCGAAGAATCCAGCTCAGGATGCAACTGTGCAGGAAGACGTACTGGCCCTGGGGAGGGTGTCACCTGCTCAGCCCAGCAGCAGATCAGGCCCCAGGGCAGGATTGTAGTGGACAGGAGGGACAGGGGGAAGGAAGGAAAGCAGCAGCCCAAGTGGGATGTGGCACCTTTGAGCCCCGTGCTCCCTCTGTGACTGCAGCCTGAGGTCACCACCTGCCCCGCTCCCCGGGATGCACAGGCCCTCACCGGGGTCTGGATCATGAGGGGCCGGTGCAGTCGAAGTGTGTACACAGTGTTGAACACATCCACCACCTGCTCCTCCTCCAGCTGCTGCAGCAGCCTTGAAAGGGCCACGAAGGTGCCTGTCCGTCCAACACCCGCACTGCAGGGACAGGCCGTGCAGAGCTGAGTCGGAGCCCACCCTGTCCCCACTGTCCCCTTCTGTGGCCTTCACTGCCCTCTCTCACCTGCAGTGCACCAGGACAGGCCCTGTGCCCTGGGTGGCCCTTGTCTGCTCCCGTACCAGCTCCACAAAGGTGAGCAGGGAGGCAGGGGCCTCGGGGACGCTGTGGTCTGGCCAGGTGGTAAACTGCAGCTGCTTCACTCTCCGCCATTCGTGCTGCACACCCTGAGTAGAGGGTGGAAAGAGGGCTGGGGCTATCGCCGCATAGGGTCCCCCTAACCTGCAGCCAGCTCCCCAAGGGCAGAGTGTGACCCTGACTGGGAGTCCTTCACTCCAGGCTGGGTGCTTTCTGAGTCCTGGGGCCTCTCCAGCCTCCTGGGTCACCTCTTCCACTTTCGGGGTTGGACACCACCCCAGGAGGCAGCAGAGGGTGCGGTGATGAGGGCCTGAGCTGAATCAGAGGCCGGGGATCTGCCCTTCACTTCTTTACCACCTCTGCTTCCCCAGGAGCAGGGAGAGCATGGCCACCCTCAGCAGGAAGGGGCCAGGGGACCCAGGAGAGGATGTTTCTGAGTCTGCGCGCTGATCCTCTGCGCAGCCCATCGCTGGGACTCACATGCTGCAGCTGGAACTCTCTCTTGGTCCACTCGTCCCTGGGCTCCTCAGCCAGAAGCTGGATGGTGATGTGACCAAGGGTGACGGGGGTGGAGCTGGCTGGCCAGTAATGCTCACAGAGCACCTAGACCAAGAGTGGGATGAGGGGTGGTTGCGGCCATCCTAGCCTGCTCACCCATTTTTTTGGTGCCTGCCATTCAAGAAATCCCCCCTGTGCCTCCCAGCCCTGAGGCCACCTCCTCCTGGAGTCTCCCGCCCTGGACCCTCGTGTGACCAAGACAGCTCAAAGTAGTGACTGGCTCCTGTGTGAAACTGGGAGCCCTGATTTAGGAGCTGCCTACGCACAGGCTGCAGCCTTCCTCTGACCCAGGCCCTGGACCGCTGGAACACAGGAGATGCCCCATGCTTATGAAAAGGAAGGTGGCGGAGTCCCTGAGTCAAGCGATGACCTAATGTAACTGATCCCTCCCCTTGCCCCCACCTCGGGTGACCCTGGGGACTCCCCCCAAGCCCCAGGCCTGATTGGTCTCCTCACTCGTCTACCCCTCTCCCTGCAGAAGAGAGCAAGGTCGTTCCTGTAAGGAGGATGTGTGCACCCCCTGGTGGCCACGCTGGAAACTGCAGGGCCCACTCACCTTCCCGTTCTCCATGCCCACCGTCAACATGACGATGGTGTGGACCTGCTGCTCCCATACGAGCCGCCAGAAGTCTTCCAGCGTCTTCTTGAGAGGCCCCTGAGTGGCAATGTACTCTCGCGGGCGGGTGTAGCCCTAGGTGTGGGGTGGAGGGCAGGATCACACTAACAGGTGAATCTTGGTCCCCTGGCAGCAGTAGACATGACCCTGTGTGACTTCCAAGAGTGAAGAGGCCGTGCACATGCTTACACATGTGAAAACACATGAGCATGCGTGTACACCAAGAGCTCACGCCAGGAGAGTGACTTTGGGGACAGTAGCACCTCCCACGTCCAACCCCGAAGTGGAAAGCCTACGAGAGAGTAACAAAATGCAGACCTGCTAGAATAGCCTCTTCGTCTGTCCTAGAGTGACCGTCCTAAAACAAAACCTACCTTCTTCCCTACTCAGAATCACTCCATGACTCCCCACTGCCCACCAGACAGAACTGAGAGCTCTCAGCCTGACAAACAAGGTCCCCCTTCACCTCACCCCAATCTACCTTTTCCATTCCTCATCCTCAACACACCTCCTACAGTCCATTAACAACGAGCACGCATGCGCGCACACACACACACACACACACACACACACACACACACCCTGTATGCCCTGTTTTCCATCTAGCTAGAATGGTACCTTTCTCTCTTTCACCTTCTGTCAAAATGCCACTCATCCTGCAAGAGATCCAATGTCTCCTCCCCTGAGGTCCTTCCTGATTCCTCCAGTAGACCAGATCTGTCCTCCTTCTGCGAGCTCAGTACAGAGCTGCCTTCATAGCTCTTGTCACACACATACTGTGTGCTCTTTCCTTGGAAGGCACACAGGTGGCTGACTCCATTCTGCCCCCAGGACCCAGCACAGAGTCTGTCACACAGGCAGACCCTCAAAACCTGCCTGCTGCATCGATCTAAGTGAGCAGAAGCTGTAGGCTTTGTGTCCGGCAAGCCCACCCATGTCGTGAGCAGATGCCATCCCCCTCCCCCCGACAGCCCGATGGCCCTTACTGGGATGAAGTTGGCGTTGATGTAGTCAGAGTGGGGCTCTCCCGCCAGCCGGGCCAGCCTGACCCTGGAGTGGTCATCTGCAGAAGGCAAAAGCCACGTGTCAGAGTCCTCTTCCAGGGCAAGCTCCAGCCCCTGCCCAGGCCCCTGTTCCACCCTGTCGCTCACAAGGCAGTACATGTGGGTAACGGTTCTTGGTCGTATTGGCAGGGTGTTCAGCCTCCAGTCTGGGCTGCTCCCTGCCCACCTCCTTCAATTCCTGCAGAGATTTATGGTTACAGAAGCCGCAGCAGGCACGGGGCTGGCATGACGATAGTGAGGTCCTCCCTCCTGTCCCTGAGGACAGGCCAGGGCTCACCTCAAACTCTTGGAAGAAGGCCTGGTGCGCATGCGCACTCTTGGCCTCGAAGTTCTGCGGGAAGCTGTGCATGGAGATGGGCCGGTGGGTCCGCCTGGTGGGGGAGGGAGGGACTAGGCTGCACCCTGGGTGAGAGGTGCAGAGCTGGTGGCACATCCTGATTCTGCAGGCCCCGCAGGGAGCTTCTGTGTTCAACAAACTCCTCCACTGTCCTCCGTGCAGCCAGCTGTCAATGTGGGGGACGGGAGAGGGGAGAAGAGGGGGAGGGAGGCAGGAAACGCGAGCCCCACGTGCCTGCACACGTGAGTCTTTCTGAGTCCTCCCTGTGACTGATGCACAGGTAAGGTCAACGCAATAGGAAGCCAATATGGAGAAAAGAGATTTGGCCTAATATAACACATGAGACCAGTCCAAGCCAGTAAGGTTGGTAGAGGTGGGTTTGGTGGCTCATTTCATGGGTCACCTTAGTGGAGTCCAGATACTTGGTCAAATGCTATTCTGGATGTTGCTGTGAAGGTGTTTCTGGTGAGATTAACATCTAAACTGGTTGACTTTGAGTAAAGCAACCACTCTTCTCACGTGGGGCACCTCATCCAATCAGATGAAGTCTTGAACAGAACAAAAGTGTCAGGAGACACCTCCCTGAGGATGGCTGTCCCCCCACCCCGAGTGTGACCCCAAGATCCCACAGTCACAGCCATTCCTCTCCAGTACTAGGAACTGAACTCACGCTAAGCAGGCTGTCTACCACCAAGCCACACCTCCAGTCTTTTTATTTTGAGACAGGGTCTCCCTAAGTTATCCAGGCTGGTCTTGAACGTGTGTCAGCCTTCCAAGAAGCTGAGATGACAGGATGCTCTATGTCTGGCCAGCCAAGTATTATTTAATTGAGATATTCAATCTCAGCCTCTCTCTCTCTCTCTCTCTGTCTCTCTCTGCCTTCTTTCTGATTTCTCTGCAGATTCCTGAGTTTTATAGTGAGTTTGGAGGAGAAGGAGGAGAGTCTCCTTGTGAGGAGTGGAGTGGCTGGGAGGCTGGCAGAGATGTGGAGCCCCTGTTTGGGTGTCCCAGAGGGAGAGGCTGCCAGGGGGAGCCTTGACAATGCCATGTGACCTGAATATCGGGCCACTCTGCTGCCACCCAAGTGGAAGCATGAGAACCAGTACTCACCACAAGCCATGAGCTGTGAGCTCATGGGAAGAGCTGTCCTTCTCCACCCTGTGGAGGGAAGAGGGGAAGAGGCCTGTGGAAGGCAGCTCCAGGCAGGCGCTGGGCCCTGGTGGTGGATTCTCCCCTACCCCCTGTACTCACCTCTGCCCTTTAACACGCCACCAGCCCAGCAGGCCCAGCATGGCACACACAGTGAGAGCACAGCCCACCATGATGCACACCAAGACTGGCAGGGACACTGCTGTGAGAGGGACACTGGCCCTGGGCTCTGTGGAGGGCAGGACAGGGTGTAACATGGCAGCCTCATTCCCTTGGCCCATGCCAGCCTCTCCTAGACTTGGCTGCAAGTGCCCTCCTGTGCCTGCCCCCAGAAGCCCTAGATGCAACCTAAGGGCAGAACTGATCAAGTTGGGAAAATGAGAACACTTAGCAAGGACTCCAAGGGGCTCCTCCTCCCTGACACCCTTGAAAGGAACAGGGAAGGCCTACATTCCTGGACCTTCTAGAGCAGCACCATCCTCTACATGGACAGGGGCTCACTGTGTAGTTCAGGCTGGCCTCAAACTCGAGGGATCCTCCTGTCTCAGCCTCCTGAGTGTCGGATTATAGGCATGAGCCACCATGCCCCTCTTTTTGTTTTTGTTTGTTGGGTTTCTTCTGTTTGCTGTATTGAGGATAGAGCCCAGGGCCTCGTGCATGCCAGGTAAGCCCTCTACCACTGAGCTATATCCTCAGATATCTTTTTATTTTTGACATAGCTACTAGGAGGTTCTGGATTACACTTGGGGTTCACTTGCAGTGGGGGTTGCAGTCTGTCCCTCTTGGCCAATGCTGGTCCAGAAGACCAGTGGCCCAGGAGCATCTGGCCCAGTGGACAGTGCAGGAGGCCTGGGGCTGGCAGGCAGCAGGCTCCTCACTGCTGCCCTCTCTGCCACCTTCAACAAGTTTGGCACCCAGGGCGTCCTCTCGCTTACTCTGGGTCCCAGCACTTGGTGTCCCAGGACCTGCTGCCATTCCCTCCGAGCAGGGGCCCAGGCTCCTCCTCCCCTCCAGGGTCCCACAAGAACGCAGCCAGGTGCCCACCCTACCTGAGAAGGCTGAGAAGGAGACAGTGGTCTCAGAGGGGCCAGACCTGATAAAGGCAGCAACGCTGAACCTGGACCAGAGAAGCAGGGCCTTCTGTTGGTGAAGGGCAGCCCTCAGGAGGAGGGCAGCAAGAGGAGGGCGGTGGGCACTCAAACAGCAAGTACTTCCCCCTCGCCAGTAGAGAGGCTATGCGTCAGCTCCCTGCCACCGGTAAGAAGACCACCGCCAGCTTCTCTCCCACCTTCCTGTCCCAGGCCTCATGAAAGCAGGAGGAAGTCTGAGAAAGAGGCACCTGGGTCGCTTAGCTCTGCCCTGGCCAGTCCAAACAGAGCACATCCCCGGTTCCTCTCCGAAAGAAGAACTGTGTAATGGGTAGGCGTTCCCCTTTTGGCCTTGCCTGCCAGGAAACCCAGTCAGAATAACTCTGTTGGCCCTACGGATTGGCACATGCATTCTCTCTGTGACTCAGTCTAGACCTGTTGTTGAAAGAATGGATAAGCAAGCCACACATGACACTCAGCCCGGCTCCCTCTGCCTCCCTCACCTGTACTGGGAGCCTGGCTTGAGCTGCCCATTACATATCTCCTGCGTGTGGCCACAGTCCTCTGTGCCCACAGGTACTGTCCAGGATGTTGGCACCATCCAGGGCCCCGGGTAGAAGGGGTTGGGAAGCAGGATGGCCAGGTAGGAGTCATGCCCTCTGTAGTAGTGGTCATACCACGTATGGTTGACAGCTTCCCGGAAGGGCCGAGCCACTGAGAGAGGACCAGAGAGAGGACAGGCGAGGTGGGCAGTGGAAAGTGGGCCCTGCCGCGGGGAGCCACCAGATCACTCCAGAATGCTCCCTCCACCCTCAGTCCAACACCACTCCTCTCCTCAGAGCAGCCTTGGCTCCAAGAGTCCCCCTCACAAGCCCATGGTGGCAACGCCGGGGCCTCCCAGCACCCCCCGGGCCCAGGACTCACGTGACATGTTAGTGGTGGCAATGACCCCGTACCACTGGATCTGCCCATCGTCCTCGCCAAACATGCCCTGTATGAGCATTACCCTCAGCCCCATCACAAGCTCCTCCAGCTGGGGGGCTGCTGCTAACTCTGGGGGATGCCAGGCTGGGGACAGACAGGAAGAAAGTGAGGCCCTGACAAGGCCCATCCCCCTCCAAAGACAGGGGCCGTGCCTTGCTGTGCCCAGTAGCTCACAGTACCTGGCAACAGAGGCCTAATGGGCACAGCTGAGTGAGGGCACCACGTGTGCAGCCTAAGAGTAAGATATCAAACTAGCACAATGGGGGCCAGAGGACAGGGCTGTGACTCAGGGGAGGGAGACCCCTCCCCCCCAGGCAGCCAGGACAGCAAGTGACAGCCCCCAGGGGTGGTGGTGAGGGGACTGGGGAGCTGAGGTGGCCTGTGAGGCATGGGGAAGTACCTACCCTCTGCAGAAGTCGTGCACACCAGGGTGACCGCCCGGCTCCACAGGCCATTCCTGCCCAGCACCATGAGGCTGAGGCGGTAGGAGGTGGCGGGTGCCAGGCTGGACAGTGTGAGGAAATCCTCAGAGGTGTTGGTCTGGAGCATGCGGTGAGCAGTCCTTCCTGCTGCCAGCTGCTCCACCACCACCAGGCAGGTGGCCACGTCCCCTGCAGGCTTTGTCCAATTCAAGCACAGGTGGGTGGCATCAGGTTGGCACTGCACGTCCTCCACAGGGCCAGGCTCTGGGGTACCAAAGGCATTGCTGTGTGAGGTGCTCATGCACAGGAGGCGACAGCAGCTTGGTCTCTTAAATCCAGCAAGTACCAAGGGACCAGACACCTGTGCTCGGGGGACAGTGTCAGCCTCTTGGGAGAAACAGTGTCCCTGTGGGGCCAGCTGCTTATCCGGAGGAGTCTAGTGAGTATTATGGGGAAGGGGGAGGCACAGCATCCACCTGGAAGGAGCAGGTAGCTCATAACAGAGCAGCAGTGCTGCCAGCCTGGACACGGGCCCTCCACGCCCCTCCACCGATGACAACGTACCGACAGGCAGCACCACGGAGTGGGTGGAGGCCTGGAACGGCCCTGCCTGGCACAACACTGACAGGAAGAGACTGCGACCCGGCGGGAGGCCCGTCAGCACGAGGTGGGCTTGGCCTGGCACAAGAGGCTGCTCCTGGAACAGCTGTCCGGACTCTGAGAGCTGGGCATGGCACACACCATGCCCAAAGGGGCCGCTGGCCCAGGCCAGGCTGACCATAGCACTGCCCGCCTGCATGGACACCAGCACCTCATGGGGCACGCAGGGGGCTGCGGAAGGAAGGACAGGAGGTCATTGGGCCACTGGTCTTGGTTCTGAGAGCCCTGGGCATGGTGCCAAGGGTTTACTGACCCATGAAGGACCATCAGAGTGGAGGCAGGGAGCAGGATGGTAGTGGTAGGATGCCACCGAGGGAGGCACCAAGTGAAGCAGCCCTGCCCACCCCTCCCCAACTCACCACCTTCTTCCCATGCCCCACTCACAGGTCCAGCCAGTAACATTGGCCGCTGCAGCGCGAAGGGGCCCAGCCCACACGCCAACCTCCACCTCGTACTCAGTGCCTGGAGTCAGTGCAGAAAATCTTGTGCTGTTCACCTCGGCTCCAGTGGTGCCCGTAGCCACCCAGGCACCTGCCTGGTACAGGGTCACTTGGTAACTGTCCCGGGCCCCAGAAGCATGGATCCAGGATGCCTGGAGCTGGGTGGGGCCTTCACTGGTCACATTCACCAGAAGAGGGCTGAGGGGGGCTGCAGGGAGGGCAAGGGACGGGGGGCAGACAAGAGAGAGGGAAGAATTTGAAGGAGACAGCTGACTGCTCTTGGTCCCACCATCTCCCATGGCTGCCTCCATCCCTGGCCCAGCCAGGAAACACCCACAACCCAGCCAGGGTTCAGGGCAGCAAGTGAGCCCACAACCTAACACTACAGCAGGTCTACCAGTTGTCCCAGGGAGCAGGGGCCACATTCTAATGGGAGCGAGTGGAGGAACAGGTTACACACTGTCCTTGAGCCACCAACCCTCCCGTGATCAGAGCTGCCCTGGGCAGCAGAAGAGTTGCTCCCCAGCTTTTTCCCAGTCCTTGTGGCCAAGGAGCTTCTAAACACCTCACATGCATGGACAGGCAAGTGTCTGGGGCCCAGGCAGTGTCCTGCGGTCCTCAGAGCCTAAACTCAAGACTTTAGAGCCCCACTGGCCTGGCCCTGTCCCCTTGTCAACTCCTCTTTCTAGATGGGGACACTGTGGCTCAGGGGGGGCGAGCCTTGCCCTCCTCAGCTAGAACTCAGCTCTCTTATCTCCCTGGTCAGACTTTTTCCAGCTCTGTCCAGGGACAGAGGATAGCAAGCGTGGCCCTGCTGGAAGAGGGAAGGCCCAGGGTAGGGTGGGCTCCAAAGGGCAAAGGAGGTCCATGCAGAGGACACTCACGTGTCCAGCCTGTGGCGTTGGCACTGCCGCTCTTCTCCAGTCCCCGCAGGGCAGCCAGCCACACCAGGAACTCAGAGCCCCTGGGCACCTGGGCCCAGGAGAAGTTCTGGGTCTCTGGGCCCAGGGTCTCCTCACTGACCAGAACCAGGGGCTTCAGGCTATAGAGCCTCAGCTGGAAGCCATCCCTGCCACCGGGCGGCAGGCTCCAGGAAGCCCTCAGCACAGCAGGCCGAACAGCAAAGCCCAGGCTCAAGTTAGTAGGCGGAGCAGGGGCTTGGAGGACAAGGAGAGACAGACTTCAGATGACTCGAACCCCCTCCTCTTCTTTCCCAGACAAGGGCCAAAGCCTCCCATCCTAATTCCAGCTTCCACGAGGCTCGACGCCACTCTCCTCTCGTTCCCAGGAAGCCTGCTGCAGAGAAGCCCTCCCTGTGCCCAGTGCGGGCCCCTGTGGCATGGCGAGTCCTTAGTCTCAGGTTTGATGCATTTCTGCAAGCCCTGCTCCTGCTCTCATACCCTGCCTGGTCCTGCTCTCCAGCACATCTGCAGACACAGCTCCGGCAAGATGTCGGTCTGTCCATCTGCCTCTGGGTGTGGGCCTTGGTGCATGCTCAGCCTCCTACTGAAGCCCCTGCGGCTCAAGCTTGTCTCCCCAGCGCCACAGGCCTCTCACTCAGCTTACTGCCTCCTCTGGGAACCTAGTTTGGAACCTAAGCTGGTGTCTTTTCTGTCAAAAACATCAGATCAAACCACATACAATTTCAAATATTCAGCCATTTTTGAGTCTAGTGAATGCAGTTTATATAATTTAAGCTAATGCATCATGTATATTCCTACCAATGTTCTTATTCTTATTATAATACAGTGTGTAAGCCACATATATTATAGCTATAAACCCTCTGTCGATCTTCCTTTCTAACTGTCTTATTCATAATTTTTGCCTGATCTGATCCCTAAAAAATGAGAGGAATTAATTAAATATTTGTTGGAAGGAAGGGAGGGTCTGAAGGATACACAGACAAATCGGTAAGTGTATGTCCACCCAACCACTAGATAGGAGTTAGGAAATGCCTGCAAGTTTCATAAAAGGCCCCACCTTGGCCTTGTGGCCCTTGGAGTCTAGAGTATGGCACTCAGAGGAGCAGAAAGTAAAGAAAACCAGTCCCCACCCAGTGCCCTGGGCTGGCTGAGCCAGCAACTCACAGGTGCAGGCACGGGTCCCCTGGGTGCTGGAGTTGAGGTTCCCTGCCCAGGCCCACACTGACACCCTATAGCAGGAGCCAGGTATCAGATTCCTCAGAGTCATGCTGGAATCCTCTGGGCCCAAGTCAACGCAGCTTCCCAGGGCCTTCTGGCTGCCTTCCTGGTGCCAAGTGACTACGTAGCCCTCCCGTTGCCCTAATGCTGGGGCCCAGCCAATGGTCAGGTCAGACAGGCTGGCCCCACTGGTGGTCTCCAGGGACTGTGGTGCCAACGGACCTATAAAGGGGGTCATAGCTTGTCAGGGGTCCTGCAGTGCCCTCTCCCCTGTGCTGACTGCCCTCCCAAGCCAAGGCCTTCCAGCTCAAGCCCAGGGGACACAGTGGCTGGCACTCACGTGTATAGCCTGAGAGGCTCTGAGTGATGATGCCCAGAGACGAAGCAATGTCCACCCGGTAGCGGGCCCCGGGCACCAGGCCACAGAAAGTGATGTGGTTGGTACCAGAGGGCATGGAGATGTTTCCTAGAAGGCTGGAATCACCATCAGCATAGAGCAGTGCCCGCCTTCCAGGCTCCCTGGTGGCCTCGAGCCCGTCCAGCTCCAGCTTGGCACTGTGGCCCTGCCTAGGCTGGGCTTCAGAATCTGGCAGGAAAGCAGCCCCAGAGAATGAGGACTGGCCCACTCTTGATGTCGGTGGCCCCGACCCCACCTAGACCTCCCAGCCCAGACTCACCATCGAACCAGGCACTGACCTGGGCACAGGCATAATAGGGCCCGGCCAGCACCTCTAACTCTAGGCCGTAGTGTCCAGTAGGTAGAGGCCTGGGGAATGTGGCATTGCGGGCCTCAGGGCCCAAAGCGGCACTCCTCTCTACTGGCCCACTTAACTTCAGCACAAAGCCATCTTGGGCACCTGGCCCTGCCTGCCAGCTTGCCCAGAGCCCAGAGGTAACAGGACTCAGCACCAGGTCCAGCGGGACAGAGGGGTCTGTGGAAAAGAGACAAATTCTCCTGAAAGACCTAAACACCAGGTGAGACTACAGAGGAGCCACGAGGACGAACAGAACTATCGCTCTGTAACTGCAGCTGTCTGCCCGCACCAGGCCAGATCTCATCCAGATGTTGGTCTGAAAACTCATTTCATGAATAGTTTTCATAAATTTATTTGCCACAGTCTGGATGAACTCCAGGATCTGGCGGCTACCATGTGGCTGTGGTCAAGGATGGAGACAAGAGCGCATCTGCGTCCACAGTGAGGCTCTGAGGGCTCTGCACACAGCCTCTCACACTCCATCTGACACCAGCTTTTAAAGATACAGACAGCGCACAAGTACAAGACTCGCCCAGAAACCTGCAGCCAGCAGGGGGCAGAAGAGAAAATGAGACCCCAGCTTGGCCCCTCTCCTCCTCAGCATCCTGTAACAGTGACTCTGAGTGGAGAGAGCAGGGGCATGTGTCCACGCCAGGTCCGGTTCAGCGTGGCCACTTGCATGCAGCGCTGCCTTGGGTTCTTTATGTACCTCAGTTCCCTTTACTGTAACATGGGGTGATGGGAAACCTAAGGCTTGCCTGACGAGTAAATGAAACCATACACAGAGTATGCCAGGCATAGAGCCCGCCCAGAGGGAGGTAACCATTACTTCCAGCACTGTTTTCAGGTGGGCACCAGGCAGTGGGAGGGCACATTCTCCCAGCCTCCAGAGGAACCCCACCCCCACCAGCTGAATCTGGCTCCTTGCCAGAACGGGAGAGCTGAGCAATCTCTGCAGCATCCCCTTCCCCCCGCCCACTTACAGGTCCACCCAGTAGCATTGGGCCCCATGGCCTGTTGGGACCCGGCAACAGCACTGAGTGTCAGCTTGTAGCAGGTCCCTGGAGACAGGTGCAGGAAGGTATGATTTGAGGCCCCTCCTCTGACGATTGCAGTCAGGTTAGAGCCACTCAGGAGGTCTGTGAGCACCAGATGGAGCCAGGCGGCCCCCTTGGGGCTGTTCCAGGAGGCTTGCAGAGCACTGGTGCCCAGGGCATGCAGCACTAGGTGACCTGGAGGCACAGGCTCTGCAGCAAGGGTGGCAGAGCAAAACCAAGCTTGAGGAAAGGCCCTAGAGCCAAGTTCGGGCATTGATTCTAGGACACCCAGGAGCCCAGCCATATGGATCACAATTTCCCAGACAGGCTGTCACTGGGGCCCTGCCAGGTACCCACCTTACCTGTCCACTGGTGGATGCTGGTCTTTGCCTGGAGATCGCCAGCCCAGGTAATCACCTCTAAAACATACTTGCTACCTGGCCAGAGGTTACCAAAATTATAGGACAGGATGTCTGGGGACACGGAGATATTATACGCCAGTGTCTGGGATTCTTCGTGGTAGAGGAGCAGTTGGTAGGCATCCTGCTCCCCCGCGGCCTCACCCCAGGAAGCCTCCAGGCTGGCTGGGTTCCCGGAACTGTGGAGTTGCAGTCCACGGACAGGGGATGGCGCTGTGCCGTGGAGAGGAGCAATGGGGTTAGTGTGGGAGGACCTCCCATCCATGGTGCTCCCTATGGGCTGTGATACCAGACTGGCTTCTCGAGAAGTTGCCCCTTCAGTTACCCTAGCCCCAGCCAGCTCCTGCCTTGGGTCCAGGTCCAGCCCCTCCCTCACCCTTAGGCCTCGTACCAGTGCGGGCCATGAAGGTAGTGGTGACATTCTGCCCACAGGGTTGCAGGGCAGTCACTTGTATCTGGTAGTGACTTCCTGGCACCAGGTCCTGGAACTCGAAGCTGGAATCCTTAGTGTGGGCCTGGAGCCGCTTCCCAGCGGGGGAGCCAAGCGGGCTCAGACGTGTGAGGTGGAGCGCGTGGCCAAGCCCACCCGATGGTGTCGCTGCCCAGCTCAGAAGGAGGCTGCCAGGCCTCCCCTGGCTGCGGATGTTCAAGCTCAGGGCTGTGCCTAGGGAACAAGCATGTACTCAGGGTCTCCAGAACTTTGTGCCCTCAAGAAGGGCAAAGGCCAGAGCGGAAGGACCTGGCTTGAGAAATTAGCCCTGCACAACCTTGCTCCTACTCAAGGGCCCCTCCCCCCAGACACCTACCTCCACCCTCCCCGTCCGGGTGCCCTTCCAGGGAGGGGCACGCATCTTCCTGCAGGAAGGAGGAGAGAGAAGAGGAGAGGAATGGGCAGAGGCCTCTGGAGTCCAGGCTGCAGGGGACAGGGCTGGGATCAAGAGAAGGCTCCCGCAGCCTAGCAGAGGGGTGTCTCCTGGAGCCAGGCCCAAGGCGTGTAAAGCAGCCTCGGGGCTGCAACCCTCATTCTCGATGTCCCAGGTGGCCTAGTGGGAAGCGAGCAGCCGCCGTCCTGCCTGATGCAGACCAGCCGTGGGTCTCTGCGGAGAGGTGGGAGGCCTGGAGGTGCTCAGAGAGCAGGAGCCCAGCCAGAGGGCATTGCCCACCCCCCGCCCACCTTACCTCAGCCGAAAAACCCTGAAGCCAGAGGACAGCAGTGAACAGGATCGGGGACCTCATCCTGACGATGTCTGCAAAGGAAAAACGGGGAGGCAGCAGGAGGAAGAGGCAGTCCCCCAACCCGCCTCTTGCCCTGCTGGCAGGCAGGCAGGCAGATGGGCAAGGCTGGGAAGGGCAGTGTTTCAAGCAGATGTAGGCAGCAAAGAGCCAGGGGCTACTCTGAGTCCCAGCCCCTGACCCGGCCCCGCCCAGCCTTGGCACAGCTTGGTGAGGGGAGAGAGGTGGAGACTGGCAGAGGGCTGGAAGGTGGACAGGACTGTAACTCCCAGGCAGCCGTGCCACCTCCTCCCCACTTCCAGTAGCTGCCTGTCGCAGGACAGTGCCCTCGGCTCTCAGAGGAACGATGGCCTTGCAAATCGACACATGTGGCAGAGCTATCTAACTCCCACTCCCTGACTTTGGAAGAGGGGCAGTGTGATAGACAGACAGGTCTGTGTCCAGCCGGCCTGGATGTGAACCGAGCTCAGTGTGGACTAGCCAGCTAAGTGTGTCCCTCGTGACACCCGCATGGAACCATCCTCTGAGGGATAGAGGCACTGGGACCTGGGACTTGTGGCTCCACAGGGCATGGAGAGCAAGCTACTCCTGATCTGCCCACTGTGTCTCGTCTGCTCAGGTCCTCTGGGTGGCATACCTCCAGGACGTGTGTTCGCCCTCCCCACACTCCCACACGCCCTCTAGATGAGCATCGCCATCCTGGCCCCTGGCCCCACCCAACCCTCATGGGGTTCCAGAGGCCCCGCTGCACATGCTCGAGGCCTGGCCTAGAAAATGTGGACCTCAGACTTCGCCTTACCCCACCTGGAGCCAGCTGCCCACCCAGGCACTCCCATGCCATGTCAGCAGGTGCGGCTCAGGGAAGGGGCAGAGGAAACATTCCTCTAGGGCCCTGGGAGGGAAGCCCAGGATCAGCACGCAGGAAGGGAGTGTGCACAGGAAGCAGGCAGGTGCAGCGTCTGAATAAAGAGATAGCTTCTGAGTGGGTCCCAGACGCCCCCCAGTCCCAGCCCTTCGGGGAGGACGGGCCTGCACCAGTGGCAGCCCAGCCTGGCACACATAGGCCAGCGCAGGGGCTGCTACCCTCCCCCATCCACCCAGCCCCAAACCTCAGAGCCGCCCACCCGGCCCTGGATGGGGGCCTGGAAACAGCACTGCGGACTCATCAGATTTTCCAGGCTGCGTGCATGTGTGAGTAGGAGCGTGTGTGTGTGTGTGTGTGTGTGTGTGTGTGTGTGGCTGTGCGAAGGCACGCATGTGGGAGCTGACAATAGGGAAGCTAACGTGAAAGGGGAGCTGTCCCAGCCCTGACTGGCAGAGTGGGGTAACAGCTCACCGTGGTCCTTCACCTTACCTGGGGACCCCTCACATTCCTCTTTCCAGCCAAGTCTCCAGGGGCAGCCACAGAGGGGAAAGGCAGGGTGGGGGCGTCTTAACTCGGAATCTCAGCAGAGGAGACACAGCAGGACACAGTATAAATAAAGGGGTCCAGGGCTGCCCACAAGAGAGGCCTGGTGGCAAAAGCACAGACCCCATACCCAGCCCTGTGACCAGAGCCTTGGGAAGGCCAGAGGGCCCACTGCCCACCCTCACCCGGGCAGGGCAGCTTGAGGAAGGGAGGGGGTCTTCGGGGGACACAGGGTCCGATTGATAAGGGCCAGAATCTCCCGCCCCGACACAGACCAAGCCTCCCCATTCAGCAAAAATGTACCACAGGGCTGTGTCTCCTCCCCGGTGGCCGCCCCCACAGGCAAAACCACATCCTCTCCCTAGAGAACCCCTGGGGTCCTCCCAAGGCCTCAGAGCACCTTATTGGTTCCTTCCAGAGCAAGCTGGCAGGAGGCAGAGGAGGGTGGCAGGTCCCGGCCAGGTCCAATGTGGCCCAGCCTGCTCTGTGTCCATGGCTGTCCCAGGCGCTGTTCCGCCCCTCTCCAGCTCTCCCCCAGCCCGAAGCCAGGCCCTGGGCATCTCCCACGCTGGAGGAAGATAATCACCAGGCAGGAGAGGACAAATCACCCACTGTCCCTCCCATAGCCTGGGGAAGGTTGCCAGGGAAGGAGGCCCAAGGCCCCTGAGCAAGCCACGGGCAGACAGCCAGAGAGTGCGGGGCGTGTGCGGACCGACCGTGCTCAGGGCACACGGGCCCCTTGAGGGTGTGCACACCTGTCTGCAGAGGCGTGGGAGTGGGCATCCGTGAGCAACATGGAGCACGAGGGAGGCAGGAGGCCCGGTGGGATGAAAGGGTCATCCTGTGAGACGGAGGCCCACTTTGTTGAGTGTGGCCAGTGGGAGCGTCTCCTCTCCGACCTGCAGTCCCACTGCCAGGCCACTTAGTTCTCACAGCAGGCAAAGAGCTGGGCTCTTCCAGAAGCCCCCTGCCCGCTGCCCTCGCTCCCTATCTCACTAGATCACTGGCCTCTCAGCCAGGGTGAGGTGTAGGGGAAAGTCCTCTTAGACAGCAGGCACCAGAAAGGTGGCACAGGGAAACTGGGTCACTACGGGGGGTGGCACCTGGGATGCCAGCCTGGCATGTGCCTGGGCCGTGCCCAATGGGCCTCCTTCCTCCCTCACACAGTGCTCTTCCAGCTTACCTCGAATCACCCTCTGGTGTCTCCTGCTCCTCCCTGAGCTGGGTTTCTCTCCTCCCTGGTGTCAGGGACAAGCCTGGGCCGCAGTTTGGGCAGAACAAGCTGCCCTGGGTCTGAGCAGGGATGGAGAGGGCCAGGAACAGCCACAGAAGGTTTCTTCAGAGAAGAACCTCGGAGGGCAGCTGGAGAGCACAGCAGGACAGGGGAGGGGATGTGACCCACGAGTCCTGACCCCAGGCACCCTGGGAACTTCCGGTGGCAGCCTTTGCCTCTCTGCCAAGGAGCTCCCTGCTCCCAGGTGCTCTCAGGAAGGAACAGGGACTTCTGGGGATTCAGGTGCTCTTTCCCCCTAGGCCAGGGCATTCTGACACTTGAGCTGGAAGTAACAAGGAGGAGGACTGGGGAGCCAGACTCACCATGAGCCTCAGGGTGGACCCAGGTATGGGTTCCCACACTGCACCGGCCCCTTGCTGGCCTGGTCTGGCCTGGGGTCTTGGGGTGCCGTCCCTGCCCTCTCTGGAGTGGACTATCCCCATCTGGGCTGTAGGAAGCGACCCTCTCCTGAGCTCCCCACTGCAGGCTGGCCACAGTGAGGAGGACGGGGTCATCTGGTGACAGGCTCCACTTGGCTACCACACCTGCTCACCCTGGAGGCTGCCTGGCCCTCTCCCTGCGTGTCTCCCTCGCTCCTGTTGACAGCTCCACTGACCCCTGTGCTGAGGAGACGGGAGGCTCAAGGTCACACAGCCATGGAGCTGTTTCCTTGTCACACACAGCTCTTCCTGGCTTCCACCCATTACTGTGTTCTGTGGAGTCACAAGTATCTGGAAACTAAGTCCCTCCCCAGGAAGACAACTCAGCACTGTGAGTGACAGAAGTCTGAAAGTTGCCAGGACAGCCCCCACCCCCCCAGCACAGGAAGCTTCCTCAGTGGAGAGGGGTTGCTTTGGGGGCCTTACAACACCTAGGACGGAGCATGGCCTACTCCAGAGAGGGCACACAGGGCTGGGCCAGGCTCTCAGGCCAGGCGGGCAGGGGCTGGCCCACGGGGAGGCCATCTTTCTTCTCATGTGAGCCTTGTAGTGGAGGCTCTGGCCACCACACCTCTATGGAGATTGAGGCGTTTGAAGGAGACGGGAGTGGGAAAGAGGACAGAAATGGCTCTGCCCTCCACCCAAACCCACCCAGAGGGAACTGGGAGGGCCCTGTACCATCCCCACCCCACTGCCCACCACCTTCCCCATCCCCCAGCATCTGCATTCTCCGCCCAAACGCTCAGCTCCCAACCTTAGCAGGCCCCAGCTTATGAGGGGACAGGGTGGGCTTTTGGCCAACAGGGCCCTTGCTGTGGAGACCTGGGGGCACTGGGCAGCCGGCGGGGGAGGGCTTTGCCCACTTCCTCCTCCCCACCCTGTGGCATCCTAGCTTCCTGTTCTTGATCACAATCAAGAACGGCCCCAAGGGGGTGGCCCTCTTTCTGTCCCCTCCTTCATCCCAAGGCCCCCACTGTCCACCATGGGAGCCTCTGATCTAAGTGGGGAAGTCAAGGCAGAAACCAGCCTCGGGTCCTTGCCCACAAGCATTCTAGGGATTCCCAGGCTCCTGCACCTGTCACCTGATCCTGGCACTGCAGCCAACAGCTTCCCCAGCTCTCCTTGGCCTCCTCCTCAGGGAAACCCACCCACTGCCTGAGCACAGATGACAGGGAAGAGTGAGCCAGGAGCAGCCAACCAAGGAGAGGCTGGGAAAGAGCCAGGCCCCTTCCCAGACCAAGGGCAAAGGCCAGTGCCACATGGCCTCCTGAGCCCCCAGGGTCATCTTTGTTCTTCACCTGAGCCTCCTCTGCCATGAGCCAGCGGAAGGCCAGCCCTTCCCCAGCACCCCTGCTGTGTGCCCCCTGCACCCCTGGGCCTATTTATTGTACATCATACCTCTTTTGCTGTCACTTTTTGACAGCTGAATCAGAGAAGTGGGAGGAAGGGAGGATTGGGCTTGTGCGTGTCAGGTGCTGGGAAGGGAAAGGAGCTGGGTATGTTACAAGGTAAAGGAGCTGTGCAAAGACCACGGCCACGAAGCAGATGGGCTCTGGGCCGGCAAGAGGCTTTGGAAAGCCGGGCCGGGGAGAGGGCTGAGCACTCCTGGACTTGGAGGCCACTCCCCAGGCCTCAGGCAGCCAGGTGCCCCAGCAGCAGAGGACACAGCAGTCCTTGGTGTGAAACCCGAAGCCTGACAACCACCTGTGAGTCTTCTGAGAAGCAGCCTAGAGGGGCCGAGCGCCCTGGGCACCACCTGGCCACCCCCCCAGTCGGCTCTGCTGTCTGCTCCCTGGGGGCTGAGCTCGGGCCTGCAGAGACGCTTCCAGCCTGGACCTGGGCGCCTCCTTCCCGTGTGGAGCAGGGCTCCTGGCTGCTCTACCACCGTCGCACGTCTGTGCCACATCTGCTCTGGGAAGATGTGGCCCTGCTTGGCCGTGAATTCCCAAGGCTTGAAGAAGCAAGGGCTTCCCAGGAGAACGCTCTGGGATGGAAGCAGAGACGTGGAAATAGGTGTTCAAGCTAGGGTGCCGTGGAGCAACCTGGGGCTCTCTGAGGGATGACACAGAGCTGGGGGCAGATGAGCTTCGCCCAGGAAGCAGGTTGAAGAAGGACACAACAAGGACTCCGCAGTGAATGTGGCAGGAGGGATGGGAGCCAGGGAAAGCAGGGTGATCAGGGAAGACCAGCCCTTCGCCCATTCCCAGGACACCCCAGCCTGCCTTAGGGGACACAGGCAGGAGGCACCCGACCCCTGGTGGCAGCTGCAGCAGGCGCAGGAGGGCAGCATGCAGCTGGGGTGTGCGTGGGTGGAAGCGAGGAGGGGCGGAGGGAGGAAGCTGGCTTCCTGAAGCCTTCTCAGCCCTCAAAGACAGACCGACAGACAGACAGCTGGCAAGAGGCGGCCGGGGGACACAGCTGCTGCAGTAAGTATCTAAAGAAGATGCAGGAGTGCTGTGGCACTGAGGTTGGGTGGGCCTTGGGAAACAGGAGGGCATTTCAGAGGAGGGAACGAGCGGGGGTGAGTGGGGGCCACCGTGCCTGGCTAGGCAATGTGTGCTGGTACACCCCAGTCCCCGAGGCTGGAAGGGCAGAGCACAGGCAGAGCAGGAGCCACGGAGCCCACGCTTGCTGAGGGAAGCCTGCGCTGTCTCCCACACCTGCGGCGGCCTACGCTGTCCCCTAGCCTCCTTCCCTGCGGGCACACCAGTCAGTCACCCGCCACCTTGGCAGCACCTGAGCCCCAGCTCTGGGAGAAGGGGAATGCCCTCTACAGGAGATGGCCTCATCACCTCCGTGGTCCCCCACGTGCCCCCAGCTGTCGCCCCACCATGTACTGTCGCTCAAGGGCTTGGTGAGGCCATTTCCTGTGACGGTTACAGAGGCGGGAGATGGGGGGATGGGCAGCAAGAGGAAGGAAACACCCCCAGCCTATCTCCCTGGACAGAGACCCCAGAAGCCAGGAATGAACTTGGGAGTGGAACTACCAGCGGTTAAGAGAGGACCCTGCTGGGGGCCCGCTGCCCAGCCTGCCTTGGTCCTCAACTGGCTCCAACACTGACCGGCCCCCAATTTGTCACTAGGAGAAGGCCTGTTGGCTTGACTTAGATGGCTTCTGTGCGCTCTCTCCGTACTTCTGTGTGATGCATAGTGTACATTTTCTCCCTTGCCTCCTCTCACCTGGACCCCTCCCCTCAGTGTAGACCCCTATGTGCCCTGGTCTGCCCTCCTTCCTCCTCCTTCTGGACTCTCCCTTCCTCTTCAACCTCCACCAGTCACCTTACCCTCACTACAACCCCAGAGTGCCCTCTGTCCTGGCTCTACCAAAGCAATACCATCCTTCCCACGGTGAAAATGGACCAGTTTGTGGGGAGCAGAAGACAGCCCCACGAAAGCAGAGCAGGGCACGGCCTGGGCTTGGGAGCCTCCTCTGGCCAATGTGGCAGGCTGGACATCTGTGGGACTTTCTCTTCCAGGCAGACAGCATGGCTGAGTGAGCTGCCCCTCGGCCAGCACCCACCCCAGCATGGTCCAGGCCTGTGGGGGCCTCTCCAGAGAACAGCCATCAGCCTTATCTTTGGGGACAGCCATGACCCAGCCTGCACCCACCAAAGCACCAGCCAAGAAGCATGTGCGGCTGCAGGAAAGGTGAGATCTTTCCGGGGTGGGGTCCCCTGCCCTGCATGAGCCCCTCCCACTCCCACAGCTGACTCCAGTCTGGAAAGGAAACCAATCATGTTCACTTGCATGTTGTTTGCATGTTCTTTGCATGTCTGGGGCACAGAGTCTGTGCAACCCTGAGACTGCCAGGCTGGGCTGGGCTGGGCTGGGCAGGCCCTGGAGTGAGGCTGGGGGTTCCCTGGTGCTGGGTGTGGGTCTGAGCCTCAGGGCCAGGTCGGGAGTGAGAGGAGGTGGGTAACAGGAAGGAGCAGTGTGGTCTGAAGAAGGGAGAAGGGGAGACAGAAGGAACCTGAATCCTTGAAGCCTGGACCTTTGGATCAAAGAAAATACAAAGAACAGCCTCCTCACATGTGTGTGTGTGTGTGTGTGTGTGTGTGTGTGTGCGCGCGCGCGCGCACGTTATCACAATAACTGTAAGAAAAGCAAATATCAGCGAGCACTCACTGGACACTGGCTGGCTGTGCCTGCAGGCGGGGCTCCAACGTGGCTCTGATGCTCGATGTGAGGTCCCTGGGCACCGTGGAGCCCATCTGTTCAGTGAACACACCCCGTGAGGTCACCCTACACTTTCTGCGCACAGCCGGACACTCGCTTACCCGCTGGGCCCTGCAGCACCAGCCACCCAGCCCCAAGCAGCTGGAGGAGGAGTTCTTGGTAAGAACTCGAGGTCCCCACCATGTTGCTCTGAATCAGGGACAGTCAGCTGGTCTCACTCCATCACGGGCAACCCCTTAGGGGCCTTAGGAAGCAAGCCCAGGCCTCAGGGAAGGAGGCCGCCCCGCGCTTCCTGTTACACTCGCCTGCCTCCCCAGCCTCCATGGCAAAGCCAAGAAAGACTGGCTCAGGCCTGATTCTACCAAAAGAGGGTACGAGCAAGGCGGAGGCTGGGGAGAGGTATCTGCTGTTCATTTATTTCTCCCCCTGCCAGAAGATCCCCTCAAACTTTGTCAGCCCCGAAGACTTGGATATCCCTGGCCACGCCTCCAAAGACCGATACAAGACCATCTTGCCAAGTAAGGATGACAGAAGGAACTCAGGGAGGTGGGCACTGCCCCCGGGCTGGGGGACTTCAGAAGGAAGGCACACAACCTAGGCCAGAGAAGGACTGCAGTGCTCGGGTCCAGAAATCCCACATCATGTCCTGGGGAAGAGGAGACAGGGATCACAGGGAGAGCAGTGACAGCCTCGGCAGATGTCCCCCGCAGGCCAGGCCTCCCTGTTCCTTCATGTGAACCCATTTCTCCCAGTGTCCCTATGAAATTGGCACAGGGGCATTAGTGTGTCCATTTTGGAATGAGGAAACTGAGGCACAAAAAGTGGCATAACTTGCCCAGGGATCCAGAGCTGGTTGCACCAAACCTTACTCACCTTCCTCCCATGTGGGGGTGCAGGGGGAGCGGCCCCACCAGGGTGGCTCCCCGAGAGAGGGCTCGGAGATCCCCACATGCACACAAGGCGGTACCCAGAAGAGAACAGTGACAGGGTGGAGTAGGAGACGCTGACAGGCCCAGGACGCGCAACTCGTGTTTCTGTGAGGCAGGTATGAGGCCCTCAGTGCCTCTCCCACCGGCTCCTCTTTCTTATATCGCTAGCCCATGCCAGGCTGGAAGGCTGAGTCAGCCACTCTCCAGCCTGCCTCCTTCCCTCTGCCTGCAGGATGGATCAAGGGGCTATACACATGGATCTGGGCTGGAAGAAACCCTTGGCCTTGGCTTAATTCTAACTAGCCCTGAGGCCCCCAGAGAAAAAGAGGTTTCTTTGCCTGAGACTCCCCTCACCCCCAGGGGTCCCTGTGTCCACGACCAGGCCAGCCCTGCCCTGTCCTTTGGTCTGGAGAAATCCAGCCCTCTGTGGGAGGATGCCTGCATGATTTGGGGCCGAGTGCGCCCGAGTCCTCGCCCTACCCACCGCTGTGGGACCTTAGGCCTGTCGCTCATCTGAATCCCATTCACCGCAAGACAAATAGCAGCTTCTTTTTCTTTTCTGCTCCTCCAGTCCTGTCCTACACCAGCTGATCTGAGGCAAGGATCTCAGGATGACCTCTGTTCGGACTCAGCCGTATCTTTCACTTTCCTCTCTAGTGCATCCTCAGTCTTTCTAAACTTGTTTGTTTTGTTTTGTTCTGTTCTGTTTCCGAGCTGGAGACTGAGCCTGGGACAAGCACTCTGTCACTGATCTATATCCTCAGCCCTTTTTTATCTTAAAACAAGGTCCTTACTGCTAAGTTATCCAGGCCGGCCTCAAGTTTGTGATCTTTCTAAGTAGCTAGGGTTACAGGCATGGACTACTGTGCCTGATCAAATCACTGCTTTGAGATAACATCTTCATGCTCAAAAACATTCTGGGACCCCTATTATTTATATATAAAATAAATCATTGGCGCCAAGCATTGTAGCACAGACCTGTAATCCCAGGTATTTAAGAGATAGAGGCAGGAGGATCACAAACACAATGCCAGCCTGGGCAATTGAGAGACCTTTATTCAAATTTTAGAAAAAAATTTAAAAGTGGTGGGGATATAGTACAATGATAGAATGCTTGCATAGCATGTGCAAAGTCATGGGCTCAATTTCTAGCACTGTAAAAAATAATAAATAAAAGGGGATGGAAATGCAGCTCAGTGCTCCCAGATTAGGTCCCCACCACAGTAATAATAATAACAATAATAATAATAATAAATGTCAATGATCATCGATCGCGCTACCTGCTAAACACATGGTACAAAGATGCATTCAAGAGCCTCCTCCTCCTCCTCCTCCTCCTCCTCCTCCTCCTCCTTTTGCCAGGCCCGTTCCAGGCTGCGTCAGTCAGTCACCTTTTGGACCTCTGACCTCTGCTGATTTTTCCTCCCTAGATCCCCAGAGTCGTGTCTGTCTTGGTCGGGCCCAGAGCCAGGAGGATGGAGACTACATCAACGCCAACTACATCCGAGTGAGTAGCCTAGCTTCAGTAGCAACGGGCTGTTTCTAGAAGTGGCCGGAGTGTCTCCCGCTGTGGCTGGTGTGTCAGACACCAACGGGTCCCCCTCCGTGCCAACTTCCTGGTCCCATAGTTCTGCCAAGCCAGCATAGACACTGAGCAGATTTACAGGAAAGACACCAACCCAGAAAACACAGAAGATATTAAACATTTTAAAACAGAAGACACTAGCAAATCTCCTTAACCTATGTGGTCACTTTATCTATTCCAGCCTGCTAAACTTGGCAAGAAGTTGGCATTGTTGGAATCCATGGCCAGGCATGGTGGCACATACCTATAATCCCAGCATATGGGAAACTGAGGCAGGAGGATCACAGAGTTCAAAGCCAGCCTGGACTACAAGTAAATTCACACAGCGAGATACTATTGTTTAAAAACAAAAAAAAGAGTTCCAACCACTGCTCCTTAGGAACTAATTGCTCCTGAGGTCTGCATGAAAGAGGCCAGCAACAATGAGATCTCTCTCACCTTCCCCCTTTCCCTCCTCCTCTTCCCTCCCGCAGGCCCTCCTTTGTGAAAATGGTTCATTAAAATCCAGCTACTGGGAACCTCAAGACAGGAAAGGTTCTCTAGTTTCTCACCGCTATTGGGCCTGAGTAGATGTAAAAAGCAGTGCCCTCTTGTGGCCAAAGTGTAGGATTGCAGTAGGGGTGCAGAAAGGAGAAACTACTTAGCCAGGCCAGCGGCAGGGAATCACTGACTTCAGTTTGCCAGCGCAAACCAGGCTAATGCATTTCATCATCACCTTGAAGCGCAGGATGCTGAGGACCCTGAAAGGGAGAAAGAGGATAGGAAGGTGATGCTACACTTTGTTGCTAAATATATAATGCAAAAAAGTGAAACATTCATTCTCAAATATTGAACACGTGATAGAAAAAAGCAATGGAGAAAGGGATCAAGCATTTACAGACAAAAGGTGATTGAAAAATACACTGAGCTCACAAAAATCAATAGCACTCTTCTACACCAAAAATTAAACCACTGAGAGAGAAATCAAGAAAGCAGTGACTTTCATAGTAGTTTAAAACAAGTAAATTCCAGCGGGCGTGATGGCTCACGCTTGTAATCCCAGCGCTCAGAAGGCAGAGGCAGGAGGATTGCCATGAGTTCAAGGCTAGCATGTGGCATATAGTGAGTTCAGGGCCAGCCTGAACTACAAAGTGAGACCCTGTCTCAAAAAAAAAAAAAAAACCTATCGTACTATGAAAAAGAAGCTCAAAAAGGATATGAGAGAACATCCCCTTTTTCCTAGACAGGCAGACACATTTATTGTCAAAATGGCCACATTCCCAGAGTACCAACAGCATTCCTCACAGAATGAGAAAACATAATCCTAAAATTCAGATGGAACAGAAGAGACCCAGAATAGCAAAAGCAACCCCGGGCAACAAAAGCAAAGCAGGAGGCATCACAATGCCATATTTCTAGTTATAATGCACAGCTACGGTGACAAAAACAGCGTGGTACTGGCACAAAACCAGACACGTGGCTCAGTGGAACAGACAGAAGAATGCAATAACATCTTCAGTCACATTTGACCATTTGATCTTTGACAAAGGGGCCAAAAACATACCCTGGTTGAAATGGTTGAGCAGAGAGTGAGCAGAGGGAAAGTAAAAAGGATTAAAACATGACTGGCCAGCCATGATGGTGTACACCTCTAATCCCAGCACTCGGGAGGCTAAGGTAGGGGGTCACTTGAGTTCAAGGCCAGCCTGGGTTATGTAGTGAGACCCCGTCTGACCAAAATAAAAAGAGGAGGGTTATGTACATGTATCATTTCCTTAGTATAAATGTATTCACTATGCATCAAAAACACCCTATGCTAATTTTTAAACAGAAAAAATACAGTGAATATCTAATTTTTCAAAAATTTCTTACAGTAAAAAACATATAGTTCCTCAAAATAGCCTTGCCTCACTTGGTGAAGCTTTTCTGCAAGTCCTCTTTCATGAGTGTGTTTACAAGCTGTGATCAAAATTAGGGTGTCATCCCGCAGAAGGGCAGCTCGTGAATACTTCTGGTGTCTTAATCCACCTTATTCACAAGATCGGGGACCCTGCAACTTCTGAGTCTTCCTCAAGTCAAAATGACCTTGAAAGGTAATTGTCTTGGATCAGTTCAGGACATTGAGGCAGCCAAGACAGTAAATCTAAAGACACTCACGAAAGAGGACTTCCGGAACTGCTTCAGAGAGGGACAAGAATGATGAGATACATGCGTGGGTTGTGAGGGGGGCATTTGGCAGGGAACTGATGGAAATCTGTCTTTTACAGTAAGAATTGTTTATTTAAATACACTCTGCTATGGCTTGTGTCTAAATGTCCCCCCAAAGCCTCATGCAGCCATAGGTGGGCTTTTTCAGAAGTCGCTGAGTCTAGTGTGGGATTCAGGGCATGAGGCTAGAATTAAAGATGCTGGGATTAGGGTGGGTGACAATTCAATCAGTCCACTCACTGGTTTTTTGCTGCCCTCATCCCAGTAACCTGGATAAAGCATAACAGATGGGAAGAGGCTTGTCTTACTCCTTTGCTTGCTTGCTTTGCTAGCCTCTACCTGTCACAAACTGTTTCTCCTCTGCGATGCCCGGCTACCATGTGCCACTTTGCCTTGGAGCCAGCTGAGAACAGATTCAAACCTCTACAGACTGCGCTAAATAAACCTTCCCCCCTTTAACTTTGGGTGTTGGGTATTTTGTCTCTGTAATGAGAGAAAATTAATTAACACACTATATTTCTGGATCACACTTTGTGCACTAGACTCAATGCAATTTATTTAATCCACACTCTATTCCTGCAAAATAGATTTGCAGACAAGAAAACAGATTTACAGACAGTAAGAGACAGCAGAAGAAGTATTTGCATTCAGATGCTCCTCACTCCAGAGTCCCCGGCCTCTCCACCACGTGCCTCTTGGGTGTCTGCGCACGCGTGTGTCTATATACACCCTCCGCCTGATCCCCGATCCTAGGCTGGGGTCTCCTGGAGCTCACTGCCTCCATATTCTTCCCCTGTGTTTCTGTCCCCAGGGCTACGATGGGCAGGAGAAGGTCTACATTGCGACGCAGGGCCCCATGCCCAACACCGTGTCGGACTTCTGGGAGATGGTGTGGCAGGAGCACGTGTGCCTCATCATCATGCTCACGCAGCTCCGGGAGGGCAAGGAGGTGGGAGACAGAGCCATGGTGTTGGTGAACACGGAGCTGCGCTGAGCCCCACCATTCACACGCTCAAACGCACGCACACATGCCCAGTGCACACATGCACATACACACGCAAGCATGCATGCACACGTGCACAGTGCATGCACACACGTACACATGTGCACAAGCACGGACACACACACACGCACAGGAAGTTGGGACCAGAGGCTCCTGGGAGCTGACAACACCTCTCAGAAAGGTCCCTGAGACCACATGAAGGTTATCCATAGCCAAAATCTGGGATGGGCTGAGCATCTGGTCTTTGGGAGTCAAGTTGAGAAAAGCCAGGCCCTGGTCACTGGGGGGAGGAGGTGGGGAGAGAGCCCCTCCCTTTGGTGCACCTTCGGCAGGTGACTGGCCTTCGCCTCTGACTCCAGCTCCCTCCCTCCTAGAAATGTGTCCACTACTGGCCCACAGAAGAGGAAACATACGGGCCCTTCCAGGTCCGCGTCCAGGACATGAGAGAGTGCCCGGAATACACTGTGCGGCAGCTCAGCATCCAGGTACCACTCCCGGGGCCAGGCCCAGGTTGCCAGAAGTCAGGCCTGGCCGCAGAGAAGCCAACTTTACTTTTCTAAACCTTGAACCCTAATGAGGCACTTGAGCCACTGAAGAAACAGAACTGTGGGTATTTCCCTCACAGAACTTCTAGTTAAATAGAGTAAAGCTAGAAAACTAAATAGCGACCATCAAAAGGCACCTCCCATGTATGCTGAGCGCTGAGGAGAGGGGGGACCTGGGAGTGTGCGGAAGGAACCTGTGGAGATCACATATGGTAACACACAAAGGTGCTCTAAAATGTTTCCTACTATCCCAGCACTTGGGAAGCTGAGGTAGGAGGATCGCCATGAGTTTGAGGGCAGCCTGGACTATGTAGTGAGTGCAAGGCCAACCTGAACTACATAGTGAGACTGTGTCACCCTGAAAAACCTAAAACTGCATTCCACTATTGCATAGCGTATTATGTTTTCCAAAGCATTTCTCTATCCATTATTTTCCAAGTATCCTGGGAAGTAAACCAGTGTCATATCATCATCCCAATTTTCTAGGTGAAGAAAATGAAGCTAAGGAATTGGCCCAAAGCTGTGTGTCAGAGGCAGAGTCAAGATCTGAACCTGGGGGCCAGGGATTTAGCTCAGTGGTTCCGGCGCCTGTCTTGCAAGCGCAAGGACTCGAGTTTGATCCCTGGTAACCACATACTATACTGGTTGTGGAGACTCACGTCCAGCAGCAACCAGTACCACATACCACAGTGCCAGGCATGGTGGTTCATGCCTGTAATCCCAGCACTCGGGAGGCAGGGGCAGGAGGATTGCTATGATGTGAGTTTGAGGCTGAGCTCAGGGCCAGCCTGAACTACAGAGCGAGACCCTGCCTCAAAAAACCTAAAAAAAAAAAAAAGATCTGAACCTGGGCCTTTCTCTCTCCCAGCACAGTGCTCCTCCCAGTGTTTAGGCATGGGAAGTGGTGGAGGGTGCGCTCGCCTGCTGGGAGGCCCCAGAGATGGCCCAGCCCCAATCCTAGCCGCACCAGGCAGGTGGGCATGGCCCCGCCCTGACCCGGGCCTCGCTGTGTTTTGGCTGCAGCTCCAGGAGGAAAGCCGCTCCGTGAAGCACATCCTCTTCTCAGCCTGGCCAGACCACCAGACTCCGGAATCAGCGGGGCCCCTGCTGCGACTGGTGGCCGAGGTCGACGAGAGCCCGGAGGCGGCCACCAACGCTGGGCCCATCGTGGTCCACTGCAGGTGTGGGCGCTCTGTCCCCTCCCCTACTCCTGGGTCCCCCCCAGAAGGGCTCTAAGCAGGTCGGCGTCATCCAGCAGGCGCCCTGTCCTTAGGAGCTCTTGTGCACAGAACAGGGCGTCTGGCTGGGTGCCCAGGACAGCAGTGGGAGTGAGTCTGGCAGGCAGGTGACATCCCCCAGAAGAGGGCCCTTTAGAGATGGTTAAAATACCTGAATTTGCCCTTCCTTCCTTCCTTCCTTCCTTTCTCCCTCCCACCTTCCCCTTCATCTTTCTTTCCTTCCTTCTTTTCTGTGTACGATACTAGAAATTGAACCCAGGGCTTTTACACTGAAGCTACATTCCCAGTCTCTTAATTTTTTATTTTATTTTATTTTTTGAGATAGAATCTTGCTGGGTAGCCCAGGCTCGCCTTAAACTTTTGATCCTTCCAACTCAGACTCCCAGGCTGTTGGGATTACAGGCATGTGCCACCATGCCCAAGTATTTTCTTTCCTCTTCTTGTTCTTCCTCTTCTTCTTCCTCCTCTTTTTCTTCCTCCTCCTCTTCTTCTTCTTCCTCTTCCTCCTCCTCCTCCTCCCCTTCTTCTTCTTCTTCTCCTTCTTCTTTTCTCTCTCTCTGTGTGTGTGTGTGTGTGTGTGTGTGTAGCACAGCTTAAACAAAGAAACCCTGAAATTCATCCTCAGCCTTATTCATTTATTTAGACAGAATGTTGCTAAATTGCCCTAACTGACCTTGAATTTACGATCCTCCCACCTCTGTCTCCTGGGTATCCAGGATTACAGATCTGTACCATTATATCATGGTTTAGTTTCTTTATGCTTTTTTTTCTGGGAATAGAATCAAGGGCTTGAATTGGCCATGTTTGTTGTTTTGTTTTGGTTCAATTTGGTTTTGATTTTTTGAGACAGTGTCTCACCTTGTAGGTCAGGCTGGCCTGGAACTCCCTGTGATCCTCCTGCCTCAGCCTCCCAAGTGCTGGGATTATAGCCTGCAGCACTACACCCAGCATGGATTTGCCATTTTAAGAGGGGGGAGTGGCTCAGTGGCAGAGCCCTTTCCTAGTGTACATAGAGCCCTGAGTTTGATCTCTACCCAGCACCATGAGCTGGAAAAGGGGGATGCAATGTGACAGAGCGAAAGTGGGTCAGGGTAGAGTTGAGATGGAGTGAGATGGAGACAAAACTTAAACCAAGGAAACACATGGGAGTGGATTTCCCAAATAAGAAAGAAGACAGAGTCAAAAGGCACCACCTGGACCTACCTCCCAGGAGTCATTCACCGCTGGCTACTAGTGGGGCTCGCCAAGGACTTGCTAAAGAGCAGGAGATCAGGGCCGGGGATTTAGCTCAGTGGTTCTGGCGCCTCAAGGGCCCCAGTTCGATCCCCAGTAACTACATACAACACTGGGTGTGGAGACTCACACCCACCAGCAATAAGTAGCACATACCACAGTGCCAGGCATTGTGGTTCACACCTGTAAGTCCCAGCACTCAGGAGGCAGAGGTAGGAGGATTGCTCTAAGTTTGAGGCTGAGCTCAGGGCCACCCTGAACTACAAAGCAAGATCCTGTCTCAAAAATTAAAAAAAAAAAAATAGGGCTTTGAAATCAAGACAGGCCAGGACAGAGAGGACCAGAGAGGAGAAGTGGAGGCAGGGAGCAGAGGGGCCGCTGTGGCAGGGGAGCTAGAGCTGGGAGGAAGTCACAGTTAGATAAGGAGGGCTGAGGAGTCAGCCAGCCCACAAGCAGGGCAGTGTCTCTGGAAACTGCTGGAGACTGTGAAGCAGAAGAGAGGCCATCAGCTTGTCCACAGGAACCGGAAGGTGAGCTGGACTAGGCCTAGAGCAAGGCTGGCCACAAGCAGCCTCCTCCAGCTCCACCTCTGCCCCCAGAGCCCCGCCCCCAGCCGCAGCACCGCCTCCCTTGTCCCGGGTCTCCGAGCCTCCTCATCTTCTCCCTAATGTTCCCAGTGCAGGGATTGGCCGCACCGGCTGCTTTATCGCCACTCGGATTGGCTGCCAGCAACTGAAGGCCCGAGCTGAAGTGGACATCCTAGGCATCGTGTGCCAACTGCGGCTAGACAGGTGGGTCCACAATAAAGAAGGGCACTTAATGAGTGGGCACATCAGCGTCCTTGAGAGAGGAGGGACTCTTTTGCTTAGAGAACTGTCTTCTTTGCGCTGTGTGTGTGTGTGTTACTAGGGACTGAGCTCAAGGCCTTGCAGTTCACTACATTCTATACCCTTCTTAATTTTTTTTTTTTTTTTTTTAGGTTTTTTGAGACAGGGTCTCACTTTGTAGTTCAGGCTGGCCCTGAGCTCAGCCTCAAACTCACATCATAGCAATCCTCCTGCCTCTGCCTCCCGAGTGCTGGGATTACAGGTGTGAGCCACCACGCCCGGCACTGTGATATGTGGTGCTGATTGCTGCTGGACGTGGGTCTCCACTCCCAGTATTGTATGTGGTTACCGGGGATCGAACCCGCGTCCTTGAGCTTGCAAGACAGGCGCCAGAACCACTGAGCTAAATCCCCGGCCTGCTCTTCATTTCTATTTTGAGACAGGTCTTGCTAAGATGCCTGGCTAGACTCATACTTTTGATCCTCTTACCTCAGCTTCCCAGAGTTCTGGGATTACAGGCGACGCCATGACACCTAGGTTATTTTGCAATTAATAACAAGGGAATTTCTATCTGGAATTTTAGATTGGAAGTCTAGAATTAAATATTCCATTCTATGAATACTTCCTCAGTTTTCAATGTCTTTTTTTTTTCTCTTTCTTCTCTCTTTTCTTTCTTCTCTGTAACTGTCCTACTCAGGAGAAGCTAGAAGGCATTGTACTTGGGTGCAGATTTGAGACTCAGATGCTCAGAGTAGGAGGGTTCAAAATGTGACTTACCTCTCTCACCCCCCATTTCTTTTTCTTTTTTTTGAAGCAAGGTCTTACCCTGAACTCCCTACGTAGCACAGGCTGGCCTCAAACTCATGGCAATCCTCCTGACTCTGCCTCCCAAGTGCTAGGATTACAAGCATGAGCCACCACACCTGGCCTTTTCTTTCTTTTTTTAAATTGATTTTATTGATATATTATATATATCTGCATTATGGTCATAATCAAATTTGAGAATTTGTATCAGTACATGACACATCTGAATTCCTATTTTTTCCCATTCCCCTGCCCTCCCTATATCCCCCCTATATACATAAGCTTTGTTTGCTTTTACTTTCTTACCATCAAATTTTTTCTTTCCCTTCATTACTTACCCTACCCTCCCTTTTCCCTTTGCTTTTGAACATTTTCTTGCTATTTCACAATACCTATCATACATTTTAGAACTCATTTACACCTTCAGTTTCTCATACCAGAGAAATGATTATTTACACATCTGTGTCTTATTTAATTCACTTATGAATATGTTCTCAAGGGACATCCATTTGAGTGCAAGTGACTCAAATTTATTACTCTTTATGGCAGAGTAATACTCCATTTTATTTTCTTAAAAAACAACATCTTCTTTATCTAGTCTCCTGTTGATGGGCACTTGAACTATTTCCACCCAGGGTTAACTATTACAAATTGAGCTGCTATAAATATGGGTGCACTTATGTTACTGTGGTATGATTCTTTTAATTCTTTCATGCGTATACCTAGCAGAGAAATAGCAGGGTCAAACGGGACCACTAATCCTACTTTTCTGAGAAATCTCCACACTAATATCCACAGTGGTTGCACCAGTCTACACTCCCACCAACAGTGGAGAATTTTCTTTCTTTTCTGTAGTTCTGGAAACTTAACTAAGGGATTGTTCCCAGGGCTTGTTTGTCACTTTTAATTTGAGGGCAAAATCTTGCTAAATTGTCTAGGTTGACTTCTGACTTGCAATCCTCCTGCCTTAGCCTCCCTAGTAGCTGGGATGATAGGCGTGTGCCATGATGTTCATAGCCCCTCCCCCACCCCTTTTTTTTTCTTTTTTTTTAGTGTTTTTTGTTTTTGTTTTTGTTTTTGTTTTGTTTTGTTTTGTTTTGTTTTAGGTTTTTTGAGACAGGGTCTCGCTTTGTGGTTCAGGCTGGCCCTGAGCTCAGCCTCCAACTCACATCACAATCCTCCTGCCTCTGCCTCCCGAGTGCTGGGATTACAGGCGTGAGCCACCACGCCTGGCACTGTGGTATGTGGTACTGGTTGCTGCTGGGTGTGGGTCTCCACGCCCAATATTGTTATGTGGTT